>PVJS01031408.1:0-23426 GCA_004027185.1 Glis glis | reverse complement strand
AAAAAAAAAAAAAAAGAAGAGAGTCATACTCATGTAATCCTTATAAGATGCTATGAAACTAAACCTGTCCCTCTTGAGGTTTTACAGGTCTAGGACCACCAGACACCTAAAAGAAAAAAACAAGATGCTTGATTTACAGACAGCTCTGCCAAATATGTGAGAACAAGGGACAAATAGTTGTGGATAACCCTTATAATAAGCAAATTATTAGTATTAATGGATAGGGTAATAGTAGATAATATCCTAAATTGTTTGCTGTATTTGTTTTTTTTCTTTTATAGAGTAAATTATATTGCAATCAGCAGAGAATTGTCAACTATACCTGAGATGCCATCAAGGGAACAGCTAAACAACTAGATGCCACCAGTAGAGTGATCTTAGAAAATCATTTAGCACTACATATGAATTAGCTGAGGATGCTAAAGTTGATGACACCCTTGAGAGCAAAAGTTATCGTATGCTAATAGAACTTGAAGAAAAGAGTAGTAGTATAAAAAAGGGGGGATTGTGAGAATATAATTAGATCTTTTCTATCAAAGGTATAGCTTGACTTGGGCTCCTGGCAATTGTGAGTACCAACCCCTCCCCCCAGCATCCCCTTCAACCAATGGCATAAAGATTGTGAAGCTAGGTTCCCACCAATAGGATCACAGAACAGAAGCTCCGTGCTGAAACTAAAACATCCAACAGTTTTCTACCATGCTGTTCCTGTATGCCTGATTCACTGGTGGCAGGATCCCTTTTTGCAAAAAGTAAAATTAGCCTTGCTGGACAAAAAAAAGAGTGTATAGGTTTGTGAATTAAATCACAGGAAAGGTGGGATGGATGTGGCTTAGTGGGAAGAAGCTCCAACTGCCACCATGGTAGCATTCTCCTTAAACCACATCTACACCTCTGCATGTCGGCTGCTTTTCATCTGTTGTAGACTGTTTCCTTCATAATACTGGTAGCATCAGCCAATGTTTCCCTGAAGAAAGGGACTCCTCCTTCTTCTTCCAAGTCTGATATATTGCAGGGAATTATTCTGAAACCCAGTTCTTGTTATATACCGACACCTGTTCAATCCTTAGGGCAGATCCTATTTGAGTCATGTAGGTGGAACAGTCAGTACTAGAAGATTGAGATGCAGGAGAAATGGGAGGAAAAAATAGTGAAATGTGTTCACTGTGTAGGAATCAAGATAATTTATAGTAAATAATGAACTGCCATTTTTTTGGCTGAGAACTTCTCTGGGAAATTTCTCTCAGCCGTGCACAGGAAGGAATCAATCTTTCTCTCTCAATGAAACTTTTGTTCAGAGAATTCGTGGATAAATTAACGAAGAGCAGCTATTCAGCTGGTAGAGTGATGAGCCATAAATTAGAGTACACGCACATACACTCACCTTCGGTTATGTACTGCTTATCAAGTATTTTCACATGATTATTTCACTTTCATCCACAACAGCTAAGTGCTATATAGGATATTTTATCTTCATTTTGCAGATAAAAAATCTGAGACCCAGAAAGTTGAAGTGACTGAATCGTATCATACAGGGACTTGGTTTGGTTAACACAAAGCTGGAGTAATTATATTCTAAACTAGGATATATGAAAAGTTCTTCCTGCTGGGTGTGATGGTGCACACCTGTAATCTCGGTACTTGGGAGGCTGAGACAGGAAGATCACAGGTTAGAGACCAACCTCAGCAACTTAGCAAGACCTTCAGCAACTTAGTGAGACCCTGTTTTAAAATAAAAAAATAAAATAGGGCTGGGGTGTAGCTCTGAGGCAGAACACCCCTGGGTTCAATCCCTAATACCCCCCCCCACACAGACACACAGTTCTTTTTGTATCTACTTTCCTTGACTTGATATTAAAAGTTCATCCCTCCCCTGGAAGAGAGTGTTCCAATAGAACTCCTGGACAGAAACAGTGACGATGACGCCTCCCATTTATGCAGTGTTTCCTATTTACATGATCTTCACTCAGTGCTTACCATGGGGCCAGGTCACGCTTTCCCCGCACCGTTCCCATCTGCCCTGTGAGATTGCTACTGCTATGTCCCCATTTTACAGGTGACAAAACTAATGTTGCCTGTTGGGATTAACTTGTTAAAAGTCCCACAGCTGGTGAATGCTAGAACTGATATTCAGTCCCTTATTTAATTGGATTCCTAAGTCTGTTCCCTTTGTCATTCAGATTAATGAAATAATGGAATGCCAAATTACCTGTTCTCACAATACTTTCATTTTAGAAGAAGACTAGCATGGAAAGCAGTGATAAATAGAAAGTGAAGAATTAGAATTGGTGTGGTTCCTAATGTGAGTAATAGGATAATGCAGGTAATATTTTCAAGTTTCTGAGAAAGGGGTTCCTAGATTCTCCCAAGACACGATTCACGCCTCTTAGAGACATTTTCTGTGCTTTCTGTGACTGCAATAGGAATTAGGAGACTCCGATAACACCACCAGCTATGCTATTACCTAGCTCTAGGTTTTCATCTGTAAAATGAGAAAAGGGAACTAGTCCATCCACAGGGATTATCCCAGCGCTACCACCCCATTTTTGAAGGATTGATTGCATGTTGCATGAGGATAGTGAATGAACCTTAAAGCTTTTCAGTAAACCTAAAATCTTAAGTTTCTTTTCTCTTCACATCTCCAGTTTTTTGAGCCTCATGTAAGTCTTCTCTGAAGTGAGTGATAACCTGAAAAGCATATTCTAGGCAATTTTTCAGTGAATGTCATTACAGCATTACATCCCTGACACTAATTTCATCTCCCAGCCTACTTTCCTAAGACTTAGTAGTAAAGACTTAATGCTGTTTCCAGCCCTTGTCATCTTCAAAGCTCTTACTGAAACATCTAATTAATCTTCAAAATGTCACCAAGGTAGGCACAATCTAAATGCTGTCACTCCTCTTGTATTCCTCCATCTTTCCTTGTCAATCATATTCTTAGAATGATGGCATTAAAGGAGAACTGCAAGGTTGTTTAGTTGAAAATCACATCTGGTGCTTAGTTCTTAAAACATTCTTGCCAAGTGTTCATCTTGTATTAGGGGATAATTTAAAAGTATTTTCCCAGCCTGAGGGCTGAGGACTTCTCTGTTTGGAAAATATTATCCCACCCAAATCAGAACTGGAAGCAGCTAGGTAAATACAACAGGGATCTCTACGTAGCTGTTGATTGAACTCCGCAGCAAGCCGGGCCAGTCAGAGTGCTGTCTTCCATAACAAAGAGTTAAAATGACACTCCTCAGGTCTCAGTCTGGACTATTTCCTTGAGTGCAATTAATTACCCGGGAGGTAGATGTGGATCTACTTTTACATGAGCCAATCGGCAAAATTACAACTAGAAAACAGATGTGCAACAAGGAACAGAGATGTGATATGGAGGAAAGAGCACTCCCTGAGTCTCCAGTCACCTTCCACTTATGGTTCTAATCCTCGCCGAATCTTTGTTTATGTCAAATAACCCCAGTTAGAATGGCAGTCATTAAAAACACAAACAGCAACAAATGCTGACGAGGATGTGGAGAAGTAGGAACTCTAATACTCTGTTGGTGGGATTTCAAATTAGTGCAACCACTTTGGAAAACAATGTGGAGGATCCTCAGAAGGATAACCCAGCAATACCACTTCTAGGCATCTACCCAAAAGAATGGAAACCAAACTATCAGACTAATGCATGCATATCAATATTTATAGCTGCACAATTCACAATTGCCAAACTTTAGAACCAGCCAAGGTGTCCATGAACAGATGAATGGATTACAAGACTATGGGATATGTATACAATGGGATTTTACACAGCCATAAAGAAGAACAAAATTACATCATTTTTAGGGAAATGAAGGGCACTGGAGAACATTATGCTAAGTGAGATTAGTCAGTCACAAAGAGTGCAAAGTGTTCTCCCTTATATGTGGTAGTTAGGGAAAATGG
Source organism: Glis glis (assembly GCA_004027185.1). Taxonomy (NCBI): domain Eukaryota; kingdom Metazoa; phylum Chordata; class Mammalia; order Rodentia; family Gliridae; genus Glis; species Glis glis. The sequence continues at coordinate 19,499 of PVJS01031408.1, read as the reverse complement.
GACTTAGAAGGGACTCCAGACAAAGAAGAAAACTTTAGATGAGCAAAGAAGGCAAACTAACTGAGGGAGATGGGAGGGGGACGAGGGAAATACACTAATGCACATGATGTATATACACAGACTTATCAGAGTCAGTCACTATGCTGAGCATGGAAAGGAGGAAAGGGGGAGGGAATAGGGTGGGAATTGAGGGAGGGCTAAAGGAGCGATGTGTGCATGTATGCTTCTGCTACCCTGACACTTATCAAAATGTATGATTACAATTCAACAATAAATGAATAAAAAAGCAACCTCTTCAATACTTCCAGCCTATTCTTCAACAAGTCTAGTGATGAACAATGAATTTTTTTCTACCATCTCATATCATAACTCTTCTTTTTTCCTTTCCTTCTGAGACTCTGCATCCAAAAACTTAGGATTCAAGATTTTTTTTCTTCTTCTAGTTGGGATGGATGAGAGAAGATTTAAGAAGGAAAGAACTGAGTGTTTTTCCCCTGTTCCTAGCTTCCTTTGAATTCATTTCTTGCTGAGAACAAACTATGTTTTACCTTCTTTCCAAGATGCCTGTTAGAGAATTATATCTATCCCGTGCAGTATTGTAATAGAGAAAGTAACTACATAAACACATAGCATAATTGATTTGCATGTATTCATGTATGCAGGAAAAATGAAAATTTAAAAATAGGCATGATGCTAACATTTTCTCACATTTCCAAGCATATGGTTTGATCTTTATCCTTAGTTGCATCCATTATTCAGGTTTTTAGGTTGTATAAACCATGTCTTAAAATCATAGGCATTCAGGCTAAGTCAGAAGAATGACCCTGGGTTCAATCCCTGGTACCAAAAAAAAAAAAGAAGAACATTACTAATAGTGTACACCACTATAAATTACCTTTTCCTGAGTCCCCTGCTGGATGCAATTGGAAATGGCTACCAATAAAATCTGAAGAATGGCTTTTCTTTTTTCTTTTTCTTTTTTTTTTTTGAAGAATGGGTTTTCTATTGATAGCAATGCCATCTTAATAGAGTGGGGAAATTTAGTGCTTAAGCCATGGTTAGGTTTTCAGTGAGGTTTTACCTGACCTGAAGTGAATTGACTCCCCTCTTCCCTGAGTGTAGCCTAAGAGACCAGGTCTAGGTGGTCCTACTCTAGGAAGAGCCTGTGTAGCATGTGGGTAAAGGATGTCATAAAAAATAATGGATGGGTGGAGGAGGAGGGAACTCTAAAGAATTGAGGACCCTGGAGTCAATCTGAAATTTAACTTCTGTCATGGTTGTGTGCTGCCCTGGAGCATGGGGCATCATAGCACTTGCCTCAGTCTCCCAGTCTGCACTGCACAAGGTTGTACCTCCTCCCAGAAGGCAGTTCACAGCCAACAGTCTGCTAAACAGGGGAGATAAGGCCCAGCCTCCATGGGATTCAACCTGGGACACTGTGAAGGACACTCCAGCTCCAAAACTCTTGATAGGATCAGCTAAAGCCTCTTTTGTAAATCAGTTTCTCTTTCCGCCCAATCCTACCTTTCTCGTTTCCTTAATGTTGTGTCTCCTGCGAGCTGGCCTCCCACACCCAATGCTCAAATATCCATCTTAATGTCTATTGCCGGAGAATCTAGTCTATCATAAGTTCAAAAAAAGTAGCCTCCAAATTGGTTTTTGTAGACAGATTCTCCGGCTGGCTGACAATGAGAACATGATCAGGATGGAAAATGAATAGCCTTGGGACACTATAGTAGTGCAATTGTTAAAAACATCACTGGCGAACTGGATGGGATTTGGGTAGAAGAAGATGCACTGGCTGATGAATATAGTGCTGAAGGCATGTGAAGGAAATGAGAGCCATAAGAATGGTAGAATCAGATGTTTGATGTTGAAGAACAATCAATTGAACAGGTCACTGTCTCAAGATAATCAATCACTGATTCAAGACACCAGTGTGAAGGCAGGAGAAGAAGTCTTAGAAGTTTTTGTTATCTCTTGTGGCTGGGGGGTCTGACTCAACACCAAGCTCAGGGTATAGTAGCACTTGATAGTGGAACTTAAGAAAAGATTTGATTTTCTGCCACATCACACTTCTTATACCAAAGTTAGGAGTCTAATGGGGAAAGAGAGGGATGTTGAGACTTTGTACAGGGATATCTGGGTAGAGGCATTTTAGAAATTTGAATTCCCCTGAGTATATTGGGCACACAGAAGTGATCCATTCACACTTGGTAGACAATAGTGGCCCCTTCTTTATTTAAAGATAACATATAGAACTCCAATAAGGTTTGCTTATGCCTTACCAGAACCTAAACCAACTAAAAGGGTCAAATCCCAGCACAGCCCAACTGGCTATGTGCTAATCCTGCTAAGGGAAATAGGGGCTGTAAGATTTGGCTAATATGATCTGCTAAGAGCTGGATATATTTTTTGCAACTAGCTCTTGAGTGTTCTAGGTAAATGAGGATGGAATATAAGGCTGGGTAAGGAAGAGTTTATTGGTATGGGTACATTCTACCATGATGTAATACTTAATACCCTAGTAAGGCCCTGAGAATATGGTGCTCACATGCTGCTAGAATGGCTCTTGAAAGCTTGGAGAAAGTGATGGCACACACCAAGTGATGTAGAAATGCCAGAACTGATATGGTTACATGACTAACAGAATAAATGAACAAAAGGCTCAGAGAGAACATGGTAGAGTGGATTTACTACAGACAGCTGAAAAACTCACTGAACAGATAAATTCTTCAAAGAGGCCCAGAGAATACTTTATTAAAGTGATATGCAATTTTAGTAAGTCAGAATACTGACAGGTCATGTTCCAGAAGAATGGTGTGAGACCTATGGTGAGTGGCATCTGTGGGGAGGGCTACAGTAAGGTGGTCACTGGAACTTGCAAGGAACTACATGCATTGGACAAATGGCTGGGCCAGATCACCACTGGATTTTTTTCATGTCTACTCCTGGAAGCTGTGTGGTATGAATAGGAAAAATGAAATACAACAGCATTCAAGAAGTAAAAGGAGATGCTCTTTTGTTTTGCAATATCCCCATCAGCACCCTCTACTGATTAAGCTTTACATTATGCTCACTGTAAAGGAGAAATGTCTAAAAGGACCCAACTTCATTAGCACAGAGCAGGTAATACATAAGAGAAATGAGAACCCGTATGTACCTTTCTATATACATTTGAACTTCCATAAAATGATTGAAGAACCCTATATTTTCACTCTATAATTCCACCCTATCTTACAAGTGAAGAATTTTCACCCTTTCCCAAATGTGAGATGCATAAGCACCATAGTCATTGTATCCACCACTGGCTGTATTAATGATTTGTAATTTCCACCACAGTTTCATTCAGTGTTCTATTACCTAAAGAGTAAAATTTAAGGTAAGCCCATAATAGCTTGTGTATAAAATTTAAAAGTGAACAAGAGAGAAGAAAATTATTAGCATATAAATAATGCATATAACAAAGAGAAAACATGCAAAACTACTTCAGTTCTTCTTCCTGTAACTGTTAAAAAGGCTCTAGTTGATTTTCATTTCATCCTTGTTTTACTACAAATTCTGTATTTCTCCATTTTCATCCAGAATCTAAGTTGGTTTGGGTCATTTACTTGGTGGAGTGACCCAAATGATAAATCCCAGAGGACATGAGTTATCAATTAACCTGCCTGTTTGTTGCTGTAGTTTTCACTAACGTTTTTATTGGACATGGATGTATTAAGAAGTACTCTAGAAAGTCCACTAGGTTCCAAACAAAATCCTCCTTGACTTCATTATGTGGCACTAACTCAATTTCCTCTTGATATGTTGAATATCAATATCTAATGACTCACTCCTGCTTTGCCTGTTTGTTCCAAGAGGCATAAGGAGACCAAAATGGCCAGGTGAATGTCTTTTCCTTGAATTCAATGGAAATAGCATTGTGTCCCCAAGTAGAATCCCCTCTGTAGGTATGAAGACATCCTGGACAAGAGGTCTAAGGAAGAGCTATATAGATGGACAGTTCATAATGGCACATTGTGAAGATATATATAATAATGAGAAGAGGTAATATACCTTGTTTCCTGGAACCACATATTCTGGCTATAGGGGAGAGAGTATCATATAATGGTCTATGATTTGAAGCACATACTACATCCTATAACCAAAATGCCATCATTTCAGGGCGTTGTTTCCCAACTTGTGTAGCAATTGAGTTGTCTATAAGCAACACCACATTATGGTGATCCCACCTGCTTCCAGGTGATGTAATGTGTAGCCCATTGCTGAGCTTACTTTGCTGTGAAATGAGTTCTTTCATCAGGTGCAATGCTATGCAGAATCCATGACAATTATAAAAGGCATTTTCTGAATCAATGGGGGATGATATTGATAGAAGCATTATCGATAGAGAAAGCAATTCCAGAATATAAGTCTCTTCCAGTGAAGATGATAACCTTCCATGATAAGAGGTCAAATGTAATCGACCTGCTACCATATAGCTGGCTGATTTCCCTGGCAAATGGTGCTATATTGGGTGCCAATGTTGCTCTTTTCTGATTGAAAATTAGGCAGTGGCATTAGCCAGGAAAATCTTGGTAAGGAGAAATCTATGTTGTCCAGTCCCTCTGTTATTGCCAACATAGCTATTTTGTTAATTTTCCCATTTAACAAGCACTATTATGGATGGAAGAGGCTAACATAGCATTAGAGCATTCTGTTTTCTCAACCTCAACATTTAAGAGCCTCATCTGCAGTGGATGCCCTTTGTTGGGTATTCACATATCTTCACAGCCTATGCTATTAGGAAAGGTCCAACCACATAGCTCTTCCCTACAGCTCTCATCACCAACTTTCTAATTCTGTTCTTTCAGATCTCGAACAACTCAGACACACATACAAACATCCCAAGATTTTAGTGTGGATTTGCACTTTTGTCCATGTCTCACTGCAGACAGAGTGGCCAAGTATATCACAAGTTTTTCCCACTGGAAGGATTCTCCTTTAGCATTGTCCTTCAGAGTCATGCCTGAGAGAGGCTGTAGTGCTATAGCTTCCTTTTGTTGGTGCCATTATATCTTGGTCAGTTGGGTATAAGAAATATTCTTAGAGGCCACATGCAGCGACCAAAGTAGAGAAGGCAACGCAACAAGAGCGGGTGCTGAAGGAATCTGAGATAATTTCTATTCCCTAATCCCAAGACCTGCCTGAGCTCAGTATTTTATATGCCATTTTTATCTCATGATATATTGTTACTGTAGTCATCTACCCTTAAAATAGGAATATCAGATAATACTCAGTTTATAAGGATATGCTCAGATCCTGTGGTCCCCAATATCCCATGTTTAAACATTTAGTTTTTACCAATACTCAATAGCTACTCAGCTATTTTTCAAAAGGAGAAAAGTTATCTGCAGAAGATGGTATATATTTGTTTCCAAATCTTAGAAACCATTATTTTCCTATTCATTCTTATGATAAGCTCCATATAGCATCCCTATTTGTTATGGTCACTTCAAATATCATTGCATCTTTTAGATCACAGTGACCAAGGGGTAGCTTGGCTTATATTGCAGCATAAACTTGTTGTAAACCTTTTCTTGTTCTGGTCCCCATTTGAAACTGGAAGCCTTGCAAGTGACTCTGAAGATGAATGAAAATAGCACACTCAAATGTGTACAACTTGCCTCTCAAATTCAAAAAGGTCTACCAAGAATTGTCCCTATCTTCCCTGGGAAGTAATATGAGGTAAAGCAACTCTTTCATCTTGGAAGGACTATCTTGACATGCTGCATACCAGTGAACCAGAAACTTCACTGAGGTTTCAGGGACCTGCATTTTTGTGGAGTTTATCTCCCACCCTCTATGTTACACATGCCTTACTAAAGTATCTACAGTACTTACTAATTGCTTATCATGAGGTCTTATGAGCATAATGTCACTGATACAGGGAATCATTGTAATGTTTCATGAAATAAGACAACTGAGATCTCTGGAGGTATATTATTCCGTAGAGAAGACCTGATGGAGCCCTAATGCAGGATTATAAGGGTATGCTATTTGCTCTGTCAGGAAAAAGAAAATTTCATCTTGTGTTCCTTACAAGCTGACATGGAAAAAAAGGGCATTGGCCAGGTCAATAGCTACGTACCAAGTACCAGAGTTTATGCTGATTTGTTCCAATAAAGATAATACAACTGGAGTAGCATCAGCAATAGGAACCAGCATCTGAGTTCACAATAGTCTATGGTCTTTGTAGAGGATCTATCCAATCTCACCACAGGCCTAAGTGGTGAGTTAAATGGGAATGGGATAGGTATCACTACCCCTGCTATTTTCCAATCTTTGATGATAACATCAATCCCTGCAATTTTTCTAGGAATGAGATATCATTTCTAGTTTACAATCTTGATAGTGATGGGATATCCCAGGGACTTTCACTCAGTCACTCCTGCCAAAATGAGTATGATCAGAGAGCCAACGTGGGGCAAACTGAGAACCCTGTGAGTCATATCTGAAGTAAGATGCCATCTATTATTTGAACACTGATATGGTTTGGACCTGGAGTGTGCCCCAAAGGCTCATGTGTTGAAGGCTTTGTCCCCAGTGCAGCCGTGTTCGGTGGTGGGGCCTTTGGGAAATCCTTGGATCATGAGAACTCTGATCTCATCAGTGGATTAATCCATGGATGCATTCACAGCTGAGTGGACTCCCGGGAGGTGGTGGAAACTGTAGGAGGTGGGACCTATGGAAGGAGTGGGTCCTTGAAGGTGTGCCCTTGGGGACTATATCTTGTCCTCTGTGCTTTCCCCTCTCTCTCTGCTTTCTGACCTCCATGACATGAGCAGCTTTGTTTCACCATGCCCTTCTGCCATGATGTACTGCCTCACCATAGGACCAGAAATAGCAGAGCCAGCCAGCCATGGAGTGAAACCTCTGAAACCATGATCCCAAATGAAATTGTTCTCCCTTACATTGTTTCTCTCAGGTATTTTGTCACAGCAATGAAAAGTTGACTAACACAATCACTATAAGCCCCACTTTGACTCTCTGGCCACAGTGACATTGTGAATTCTGGAATTTCCATCAATGAAAAACTATTATCTATTAATGTCCCAAAGGTCTGGGTATTTTCTGTTCCCCAGTGAAATCTCATCTAGTAAATGGTCAAAGGATTCTGTTTAAAGCAAGTACTTAAAACAATGTCACAAGTTCTTTCCTAAGGTTATTTGGCTTCTCCTTCAATCAAGGGGCTCAGAGTCTATGAATGAATGGACTAAGATCTGGAAATAGTGAGAGGCCATGACCTTTCACTGTGGTGACTCAAGTTGGGTTTTAGGCTCCAGACCTAGAGTTCACTATATTCACCAGGAAACAAACACTCCAGTTGGTTACCCATCTAATTCCTTGGGGCACCATGATCAGTTATTCCACTGCTAAATATCTTTGTGGTCAAAGCATTTTGACTACTGGTACATCTCTGCTGCTTTTTGTGGTAAGCATTTCTACCTTTTTTTTTTTCTGGCTAAGAACCACCACTTGGTCTGACACTCTTAGAATTTACTCTTATTCATGTATCCTGAGTTTCTGCCCATATACACTGTCAAAGTCCTGCAATTTTTTGGAATGCAAGCATTTTATCCTAGGCTATAGCATACCCTGGGCCTTTGGCACATGGTGGAATTGGACATTATGGGCCTAGTGGCTAAAGATTGTGGATGTGGTGTGTCTTGAGTATCTATTTTCAAGGCTCCTGCCCCAGGTAAGGTTATCACAGGGACTTTCTATTCAGACATCAGAGAGGAATCTAATTTACTTGATAGGGGAGACCCAACATGACATGGGGATTCAAAATTGTCAGCCTCATCTAGGTCCAACCAGATTTCTACTCTTTCTTAATCAATGTCATATATTTCATATGAGAAAGTGGATGAGAAGTCTTATATTTCATATGAGAAAGTGAATTTAACTGTTGTAACTCAGCAGCCCATATGATTAAATGGTTGCATATGATTTTCAGCAATATTAGCTCTGTGGTTACAGGAAAATAGAAATCCTTTCAAGGCTGTCATGGAAGCTCTCTAGTGAGATCTCAAATAGTGACTTCAGCTAAAAGTTAAAGGTCCTGAGCATATAATTTTCCTTTTATAAGTACATGAATGTATTACAAAAAATCAATTCCAAATTATAGTCCTTGTAGTCATCATTACATAAAAATCAAGTGCATCAACCACTTGGAGTCCTAAGGCACTTGTTTCAGTTGGCACTTCATCACGATCAATCACAGGTTACAGTATGATTAGTTCTAATGCCACTGTATCTCATAGATTACTAGTATCCTATTTCCCATTGTCAAGGAGCTCATAAATGTACTTCAGCCCAAGGGTATAATCAAATCAATTCCCAAATACCATCTTTGTGGGACTACTCCCACTACCAATTCTTTATTAGTTGATTGAGACACAGAAACCATACAGAGAAAGCTTAATATAAAGTGTTATTTACTACAACAGGGAAGCAACTATGTGAAGTTATAAATATGAAAAGAGAATGCTAAAACATTCCCTAGGATTGAGGGAAGTTACTTGAAAAAGGCACAAACTTGGAAGGGAGGCATTCTCCCTAAGTTGGATTTAGACCTCAGTGAGGGTATGCTTTTAATCCACTCACTGTAGAAGGTCTGGATTGAACCAATGCCAGGCAAGCAGTGGACAACCTGCAGGCTCTGGCTGGCTGAGGCCAGTGGGTGGGCAACCTGCAGCCTGGAATGCATGTTGTTCATATCGAAAGGGCCTGGCAAGGTGACCACCTGGCTAGAGTCAGGGACAGGGCTGCAAACTTCCCAGGAGACTGAGAGCTCTTGGGAAGTAGGTGGGGAAGAGAGCACTGGAGTTCCCTCATTGGAGCAAGAAAGAAACCCAACAGGAACACTTTAAAACCAGAAAGAGATGTTCTTCCTCTGTACTATCTCCTTACCCCCATTTCCATTCACCAACAATTCTTAGTTTGTGTTTTCTGTAAAAGAGAAGTGCTTACTAAAGGGTCTAGTTTCTGTTATCACAGAAGCAGATAATAAATGGTGGATTTGGAGCTGAGGGGCAATTAAGTGGTAACTGGCACAGATCCCTGGTTTGAATCCCCTTTCCTGCTTTGAACCTGACCTTGTATACTTCCTTTGTTTCCCTTCTTTACTCCACTGTGACTTAGTCCAGCTGCACATACAGCTATACATAATGACTGCTCCAGTTTTCTGAGTTTGATGATACAAATACCTGAAAGAGGAGCTTAGCAAGGAAGCAGATGGAGGGAAACCCAAAACATTAGCTTCTAAAATATATATAATTTCGTTAAGTGATAACAAGACTAAATCTGATGCTAACGGTTTGTTTGTAATCTTAATTCTCTTTTTCCTACTCCTGCGCTGTAGCACTGATAATACACTTATAAAAAACTGAAGCCACCTTTCTCATTTCTTCTGATTTGCAATAGCAATGATTGGAATTTGGCCCAGAAATATTGTCACAATTACCTGGTGTCCTGTGGAAGAGTTATCAATTTAACAAGAAGGATTCTCCTAATACTACTGTCTGTTTATGTAGGTCCCAGGGGACCAATGGGAACATTTTCCCACACAAAAATCTGCACTTGAGCTTTCCCTAACCCAAATCACTCATAAAACCTTAAATAAATTGTTTGTGGGGAGGTCATTGCTGAGACTAAAAAGTCTTTTCTGTTGAGCCGTATTCTAATTTCAACTGCAAATAAACATTTTCCAATTTTGGAGTCAATAAGCAACATAGTTTTCTAGAGATGTAAATTGTGCTCTTGGACTCCCAAGCTGAGCCCCTACCATTTCTATGTGAGTGACTTGTATTGTGATTTCACTGCTGTGCTTATTCTGTAGATGGTATCTGGCTGAGCTGATGCAGCAGGTAGAAAAAAAAAATACTTTGAACTCTAGGCTCTATTTTGCAGACTATGGCTTTCGATACATAGCTTTTCTTTCCTACTGCCCATTATTTTCAAATGACTCACATGATTTATATCAGTCAGGGCTCTTGATTGTGATTTGTAAGAAATATCTGACAATCTTAAGCCAAAAGGATAATATATTGGAAGGTAACTAGTACTCAGGAGGAGGCCGGAAGCCCAGAGTGATAACATGGGTAGATACTGACTGTGTCTGGAAGTTGGCAGCAGACACTACAACAAAGATCACATAGAAGATAGGAGTTGATCGGTTGCTGCAAAGATGATCTCTCCATCTGTGACCCCGCATCATTCACCGTTACAGAAGACTGAGTCTGAAGGGCTGAACCCAAGATGCCTTTCTTTGCAAAAAGGTCACTTGTTCACTCCAAGCCTGCACTTAATGAAGGGCTGCTAAGAGACATCAGGTGATAACGGGAATGAAGGATTAGATACTAGGCTGTCAAAAACTGACAAAGTTCCCCCCAGACAGCTCCTGTTCATTGCATCCTCTCTTGGGTGACTGGGAGATAGAGGTTCCAGGAATTGTTCATTTAAGCCAATGTATGGGGTATGTGAAAAAAAATCATTTGAGGTAGAACAGTTTCTGACCCACCATTCAGTCAGTCATCCATTCATCAAGCACGCTTCCACTTTATTTGAAGTGCAGAATCTTGTTCCAGATCAATCGATCTCCATTGCCTTCCACTCGCATCCACACCTACCCTTTTCCCCTGTCACTCTCATTTTTTCTCTTAGATTTAAAAAAATTATATAGTGGAACCAATAAATCTTTAGGTTTTTGTTTTGTTGCACAGTGCTGGGGCTTGAACCCAGGGCTTCATGCCTGCTAGGCAAGCACTGTACCACTGAGCCACATCCCTAACTCCAAGTCCTTGGTTATTAAGTCTCCTGTAGATGTCATTAACATTCCCCCCAGAACCCTCCCCTCAGCCATCCCTCCTGTTACCCAGCCATGGTCACTTGAGAGTTGGTTGGAACCGCTGTCCCAGGAGGGAAAGGGAAGGAAATGAAGTCAAGCCAGACACATCTCCAGGACTAAGTCAAACAACTCTCGCAGAAGATTTTAACAAAGGATGTTGCATAAAATATGTTCCAGGGATTATTTTTGGATTTCAGTGGCCTGTATTCTCCCTGGCCACAATCATCTGAGCTAACTGAAAGCTGGTGTTGATGAGAAGAGCCTGTGGGTTAACTGGCAGCCATAAACACTCAGAAAGCAGCCAGAGTGTAACGAAGAATGCAGGGCCCGAGTTCAACTCTGGTTTTGCCTTTTACTAGCTATACGAGCTGTTTTATTGTTTTGAAACATGGGAACATATAATGTACACACAAGCATGTGGGTGCAAGCAGATGCTTTTATAGGTGCAAAAACAGAAGAGAGTGACAGTTAAACATGTGAATTCTGGGTTTAGATGGAGCTGGATTTTCCAGCTCTACCACTGAACTAGCTGTGCAACTGTGGGCAAGTTACTTGCCTTCTGTAAGCATCGATTTCTCCAGATATGAAATAGGAACAATTATAGTGCTTATTTCATAAATTTGTTGCAAGAATGAAAAGATCTCAGTAAGTGGTTGGCATTACAGTACTTGATAACAACCTGTAGCTATATACACCTGTTTCTTTGAATTAGTAGCTTTATAACCTCAAATATTCCCCTTAACCTCTCTGAGCTGCCTTTGCAATTTGACACTAATAACCTCCTCCCTGGTTTGTTGTCAGGATTAGAGAAAAAGAATAGCTAATGTGTTTTGAGCCCTAACTCCTATGTATGAAAGGGCTTCATACAAAACAAAGTACTAGACAGTATGAGATGATTGTGCACAGCAATTGGTTAGAGAATTCTCAAAAGAATGAGATTTACATTCATTTCACAATCACCTCTGATTAAAATGCCACTTGGGAAGTACAGACCTTTCATTCTAAAATGATCCACATTCCAAACAAAAGGTTAAATAGCAAGTCACCACTCTGACTTGGCAATTAAAGGTAAGTTCAGCCTGTCAGCCTGTATTTATGAGGAAGAGAGGGAGCAATGACAATACTCTGGAATGAAGTTCACCTTGTTCCAGAGACGATATTCTATGAAACATTGAAAACTGATACTCAGAAGTGTCTGGCACAGATGAACTCTCCCTCCAGGTGAGAGAAGGCGCAGAGCTAACTTGTTTGTGGAGGCTGGAGAGTCCGAAATTTGTAGGATGGCAGGCTGGAAACTCAGAGATAGGATCTCTGTGTTGCAGTCTTGAGGCAGAATTCCTCCTCCAGGAAACCCATCTTTGCTCTTAAGGCCTTCAAGTTAGTGGATGAGGCTTACTCACATTATGGAGGGACATCTGCTTTACTTAAAGCCCACTGATTGTAAATGTTAACCACATCCATGCATATTTTTACAGCAACTAGAACTGGCCCCACAGCCTTGCCATGTTGACGTATACTCCCCTTCACAGTGGGGAAAAATGGTGCCGAATTTTGCTGGAGTCTTAAGAAAACTCATAGAGAGTTTTCTAAGACAAAGAAAACAAAATTAAAAAAAAGAAAAAGAAATCTTGTCAGAAGAAGCCGTGAACCTTCAGTGGCGTGCACTCCAGGGAGAGGCAGCGTCTCAGCATGACTGAGTGGTGCGGCCCACAGGCCAGGGGAAAGGAGGCTGGAATGATTGCTTGGTGCACCTGTTTCTTTTTTTATATATGTTTTTATTGGTGCATTGTAGTCTCACATCACAATGAGTATCAGTTTGATGTTAACATACATGCACACAGCTCTTGGTGTCCCTCCCCTCTGCCTCCCCTCCCACATGTAGTACTGAGAATGATGTTGGTATATTCTCATATGTACACATTGTTTATGATAGTAATTCCATACATTCACTTCTTTCTTGCCCTTCACCTTCCCTTGTACCACTTCCCTTGCACCACTGAGGGTTCTCTGTTGTCATTGTGCAACCTAGGGAGTAGTGGGTGCACCTGTTTCTGAGAGGCCTCAAAGCTCATTTTCACCAGTTAGGGTTACTTTACAGACAACTGAACCCCATTTAACATCTTTTTGTGTGTGTGTCGTACTAGGGATTGAACCCAGGAGCATTCTAGCTCTGAGCTACACCCCAGACCCCTTTTAAATTTTTGTTTGTTTGTTTGTTTGTTTTGAAACAGGGTTTCACCAGGTTGCTGAGAGTCTCACTAACTTGCTGAGGCTGGTGTTGAGCCTGTGATCATTCTGTCTCTGCCTCCTAAGTACTGGGATTATAGGCATGTGACAATGCTCCCAGCCACTGTCTAAAACTTTAGTCATGAGAGTGACACAGTCAAATCAAACTTCCAGAATAGTGGTTTTCATACTTGAGTGGGTGTAAAAACCATTTAGTAGTTGAAAAAATTGCCAACTTTCAGGATGTTCACCTAGACCTTGCTGCTCTACAGACCCCATTTGAGGTTCAACATTGAACAGATTTTTCATAAGTACCTAATAATTCCTGGTGTTTTGGAGACTGTATTTTGAGAAGCACTGTTCTAGAAAGTTAACTCTGGCAGCAGTGTGAAATGAGCAGAGGGTGGCAACGTGGCAGGCTGTGCTCACAGCCATGGGCTGTGCCAGTGGGTATGGCTCAGCTCTCAAGCCTCAGGCCTCCAGCTGCCAGGGGTGGATACACTCACTAGAGAGAAGGAATCCAGGGCTTACAGAATTCCTCTCCTGCCCCATGAATGTCATCTCATTACAATGATTCAGAGCCATCTTGCCTTTGTTTCAATGTCTTACAGTAAGATCTGGCTTTAACTCTCTTTACTCAGAACCTAGCTGTCCCCTCAGACAGGAGTCTTCAGAAAGATAAGGACAGGAGCCGAATCCAAGTGACAGAATCCACACTGGAAGCTGAATCCCTACACTCCCCACATTTAGTTCAGTTCTGTATGAGGCTTTCTGAATGCCTTGATTCGCTCACTCTCTCTCTTTCTCTCTCTCATTTTTTTGGAGTAATGGGGATTGAACCCAGGGACATTCTACCTCTGAGTTACACCCCCAGCCCTTTTTGTTTTTTATTTTGAAACAGGGGTCTTCCTAAATTGCTGAGGCTAGCCTAGAACCTGTGATCCTCCTGTCTCAGCCTCTCAAGTTCTGGGATTGCAGGTGTGCACCACCATAACCAGCTTCAATTCTCTCTTTTTAAATACTTTTATTGGTGCATTGTATTCTCGCATCATTATGTATTTCTTCAATTCTCTTTTTATGGAATGAGTTTGTTTCCAGATCCCCTGGCTCCTGATACAAACAAGTTCTGGATGGCCTTTTTCCACCAGGCCATCCCAATTCACCAGACATTTCTTAGTCCCAGTGGGGAACGTGGCTTAGGCTTTGGTGGGAACCACAAGCCCATGTAGATACCAGTAATTCTGCATGGTGTGTGATGAATGCATCTATCCTCTTGTCTTCCCCTATGTAGTTTCCAGAGATAATCTGGTCTGAACACAAGTCTGAAGCTGCAGACCCACCATCAAAGTTGGTCTTGCTGCCTGTGCTCCAGGTTGGGCCTTTAGTACAGGTTTACTGACCTTGCTTTGGCAACCCCACCCCCAACACAGGTGCCCAATCATTGCATGGGCCTTGGTTTGCTGATGGGCACTCCGGTTTCTTCCTTGAGGCTAGACTCTATGCTGAGTTACATCCACTTACTTGGGGCTCTGGTTCACAGCTGGTTCTCTCAAGTCCCCCCACAGGCTGGATTCTGTTGCAAGCCGAGGGGCTCACTGGAACCTCCATGCTGCCACCTGCCTCATTGTGTGCCTAGTACCTGCTTGGAACCACACCCGATTAGAACACTTGGGTGAAGACATTGTCCGAGGTTAAACCATTTAGTTTGTTCCTTAGGGGTGTTATTTGTATTTCTGATCTCCACTCCACAGTCATAATCCCCCACCCAAGTTCTAGCTTTTCCCAGCCCCATTCCCCCGCCTGGCTACAGAGAAGGAACTAATGGGTCTTACTTCTAAGTCCAAAGAGGATTTGACATTACATGAAAAACCAAAATGCTATGATAATCACTTCAAAGAGATTAGAGTTTAAAATTATATTTTGAGTGGACTCACTGTGAAAACACACATAAAATTTCAGTAAACACCTTAAAAAAATCTAAACCTGTATAGTATTTTTTGGTGAAGACCCAATCAGAGATACCTCCATTCCTACTTCTCCCTCTAAAACTGGGTAGGCATGTCAGATTAGAATCTGCTGTACAAATCTGGCCATCTTCAATTCAAGGAAGAAGGAATAGGTCTCTTCATTTAGACTCCCTGGTCTAGATCTTATACTCTAGCACAGATTTTGTTAATAAAGTGGTAGTTTCCTTTCCATTTAGTAATTGTTCCTTTTGTGTTGAGCTCTTTGGGTTAGGACCCCAGAGAGAGACAGAATCAATGGTAGGATTTGGGTACCAAAGCTCTGCTCTACGTTCTAGGATTATGTATGTGAATGTAATTTGTGAATGTCAGGGCATTCTTCAAACTGTGATGTCATAATTGTTCAAACTCCACATCACTGAATGAAGAATGGTCCATCTGTCCTTAATAATAGAGCCTATCCATTGTCACTCTAAGTTTTTTAGATGTGGGTCTCAACTCAATCTTCATAAGAGAGAGAAGGTTGTTAATATCTACAGAGTCATAGAAAGGGTATAGAGCAGAACAGAGGTTCCCAAATTTACTGGCTTACAAACCCTTTTTCAGAAAAAAGCATTACTCAGTGCCCCTCTGGTTATTTCCACGGCCCCTGTATTTTTATTCAAGGTCCCCCAATTTCACCTGAGGCTACTAGCAGCCCTCTGGACAGGTCCAGCATCCCCCTGGTGGCAGCATTGCCCACTCTGGGAATCCATGGTAAAGCAAAGGGACATTATTAATAAATGCTATGAACTCAATAGGAAGCTGCCAGATGAATATGGAGTCTCATTGCTACTTTACAATGTGCACAAAGGGAACACATTTGCACTGCCGCCTGAGGGACAGGGAATAAGCACCGTTTTATCAGCACCTGTGATGTGCCACTGCCAACTCCTCCACAAAAGCTGTTGCATCTTGATAGGCCATCAATCTCAGCTCTTGGACAATTGGCTTCCACCTATGCTGATGTGGAAAATCAATCTTGATTCCCAGGAGGCAGAGCAACTGTTACCAAAGGTCACACGCCACAATTGCAGTTGCTTTTCTTCAGGAGTGCAAAAGGATGTTTCACCAGCCTTGGATAGATTTATCTCCCTGCTTTGCCTTCGACTTCTTTCTAGGCCAATGTAGGAGGAGGAATAATGGAGCCCAAGTCATTGCTGGAGGAAAATCAAATGAAAGGGCTATCATTTTTTTTAAAAAAACTAAAACAGAGGTTAAACTGAACTTAGAGGTATGGGAAATCATGCTATTTCAAGTTTCTTACATATCTGACATGGATTCAGCCTGAAGCCAAATTCAATACATTTCAGCTCTCTGCACACACTGATTTCTAACAATAGACCATAGTATCCCCTCACAGCACTTATAATCAACTGAGCTTCATCTCTATGGCTCCTTTTCTGTCATTTTCTCCCCATCAGAACATCTCTCCCATCTATCCCTACTGTTTCTTTCTTCCTGGAGAAAAAATAATCCAGAATTATACCTGGTTTATTGAGATAACCTGCCTAAAGAATCCCTACTACATATCCCTTCCCTTCCAGTCCACAGTTCAACTCACAATTGCAGGCCTGCTTTGTGCCAGGCATTTCTTTCCACACCCAGGAGATACATAATATATGTTCATTCTACTGAGTTATCAAGGCCCCAAAAGGATAATTGTGTAGAATTCTTAAAGCTTCAAACCTCATACCTGGAAGTTCAAATTTGAACCTGGGTCTGCAGATGCCAAGTTTCACCATTTTCATGCTACCGCAAGTGGGAAATTGGAAGGGACTTCCCCGTTGATCTTCTCCAACAGAGCATTCATTATTTCATACTCTTCTCAAAAGTCTCCAGTGGTTCACCCATTACTAAAGTCCTCCATCTGCCATCAATAGAACCTGGTACCAAAGTCTATATTATAGTCAGATTGGGCTGTTATAACAAAATGCCACAGATTGAGTAGCTTAAATGTTAGCAATTCATTTTTCCCCTGTAGTGAAGACAGAGTTGCAGAACCAAGAAGCCAGCAGGGCTGGAGTCTGGCGGGGGTCTCCCCTTGCGTTTCAGGCAGCTGCTTCCTCACTGTGTGCTCACAGGGCCTTTCCTCACTGCAGGCAGGAAGCGAGAACTCTGGTGTCTCTTCTTATGACACTCATCCTATCACATCAAAGCCCTATTCTTATAACCTCATTTAATCTCAATGACTTCCTTAGAGGCCCCATCTCCAAATATAGCCATATTGGGGATTAGGGCTTCAACATATGGATTTGTTGAGAGAGAGAAACCTTCAATCCATAGCACAAAATAGGCCAGCAGTTGTATTCCTCTCCTTCTTCTTAGATGTTTTTTATCTGAAAAGCTGGGCTATAGATTTGCAAGCTGCCTTGTATAATTCCTGTATTTTGCCACTTCTGGACCATTGTTTTTACAGTCCCTCCTGTAATTTGGAAATGCTTTTCCAATTCCTTCCTATTCAAATTTTCTTCACTTGCCAAGCTGAGATTAACCCCACATCTCCCTAGAAGGTTTTTATGGTGTTCCTGACCCCTAACCACTCTTCCTTACTCTGAGCTCTAGAAGCACTTACTACCTGCACAGATGGCTGGATACAGATGATACAGACCTGGTCCCTGCTGGGTTCCTCTTGCCAACAAACCTTCATGGCCCATACAGCATTTGACTGGGGAGCTCCATGTTTCTTGAGATAAATGTGGACTAGTGATTCCCTAAACTCCACTTTCTGTATTTCTGTAACTCTTTTTCTCATGGCATATATTTCACCGATTTTCATAAGGCTCACCTACATCAAGTCTTGTGGCAGCCTCTTTCTACTTTGTTCTCATGGCCAATTCACCTTTATTTTAAAAATATACTTGTATTAGTGCCTTGCAATTATAATGAAGTGCTTTGCAGTATATAATGAATTATAATTTAATCATAATGAAGTTCAGAATGATAGAAACATACATACACATAGCACTTGGTATATGTCCCTCTGGACCCCACCCCCTTCCTTCCCCTTCCTGTATATATTATTGAGATTGGTAGTGATACCTTCTTGTATGTACATAGTGTTATTAGAACTATGTTGTTTTCTTCATTAAACATCCTTTTTCTCCTCCCAACATCCTCCCCACATCCCCTTCCACTATGCTACTGGTATCTCTCCTTATTTGTCTGAAGTTTCTTTTGTTTCCTAATTTCTTTCTAGCTTCCACATATGAGAGAAAAAAAAAACACCCTTCACTTTCTGAGACAGGGTAATCTCACTTAATATACACTGTTGGTGGAATTACAAATTAGTATAGCCACTATGAAGATCAGTATGGGGGTTCCTCAGAAGACTGGGAATGGAACCACGACATGACTCAGCAATGCAACTACCTGGGCATCCTTCCAAAGTAATTGAAGTCAGAATATTATAGTGATAGATGCATATCCATGTTTATAGCAGCACAGTTCACAATAGCCCAACTATGGAACCAGCCTAGGTGTCTGTCTAACGATGAATAGATTATGAAAGTGTGATATATTCACACAATGGAATTTTGTGAATTCTACTCAGCCATGAAGAACAAAACTATGTCATTTGCAGGAAAATGGATAGAGCTAGAGAACATTATGACATTTTACTTTTAAATTGTGATTTTTCCCTTATGTTTCCATCTACTTGCTCCTTCTCTCCTTTCCCAAAACTGCCATCTTAATGTATGTCCTTTTTACCTCAGCTAGATCCAGCACCCAATCTCTCTTTTAAATTATTTCCTCCACTAGCCAGACAAGTCTCCTTCCATGCTACCTTATTCTATTTTAGTTTAATGCACAGTTTAGCTCTTTATTTCATATTATCTGGACACCACTGTATTATAAATCCCATATGACCTTTGGTGCTTTTGTTATCACATGGTCTATACTTCATAGAAATGTGTTGCTTGGTTGAACATCATTCTTATAATTTCATTCCTCATCTCAAAGTCCTACAATATACACATTGGCCATTTCAGTATTACATTTCTACTCTCTCTGGCTCATTGCTAAAATCTAAAATCAATTCTGTTTTCTGTCTCAGTCATGCTTTGCCAAACTCCTCCAACATTTTCTTTCTATCATAGCCTCACTGCTTCAAAAAAGTGAATCTGTAAACTCTTACCCTTACCCTATTTTTTTTAATCTAAGGGGTACCACACTGACTTGTGTGTGTGTGTGTGTGTGTGTGTTACTAGGGATTGAACCCAGAGGCATTCTACCTCTGATCTATACCCCCCAGCCCTATTTTATTTTATTTTTTGAGGCAGGGTCTCTCTTAGTTGCTGAGTCTGGCCTCAAACCTGACATGCTCCTGTCTCAGTCTCCCAAGTACTGGAATTACAGACATGTGCCACCATGCCCAG
>PVJS01031407.1:0-23422 GCA_004027185.1 Glis glis | reverse complement strand
CCGGGTTTGCAGCCAGCCTCAGCTCTCTCTCTCTCCCTGTCTCTCTCTCTCTCTCTCTCAGTGAGGCCCTCTGCAACTTCATGAGACCCGGTTTCAAAATAAAGTATAAAAAAAATAGGGCCGGGGGTGTAGCACGGAGGTAGAACGCCCCTGGGTTCAATCCCTGGTACTGCAAAAAAAAAAAATATTATACTCCCAGACAGCCAAGCCAGACCATGCAGCAAAATCCTGTGGCTGCAGCTGAACTCATCTCTGCCTGCAGGGACCCAAGCAGCGCTCATCAAGACCATGAGTTAACAAACCATCCCAGTGGGAGCCTACCCTGCATGGCCACAGGGACTTGCATGGCAATGAACAGACCCAAGGATCTGTGAGTTTGCAAATAACCCCTGCAGAGGTGGGAGTAGGACATAGTAGGACACAGCAGAAACCTGAATTAGCAGACAGCCCCTAGGGACATTCAGGTGGGAGGGACCTAGAGTCAGCAGTTCGCTAGGCCCTTTCAGGGTCTCCAGTAATCACCACAGGACCAGCTGTGGTATCTGTGGGGTGAAATAACTCAGCCAACCAAGTCTCAGGCTTGGAAAGCTATAAACTTGTGCCTGGCTGTGTTTGGGAACTACAAGCACAAAGGCCAGAGGCCAACAAGATCTCACATGATCTCAGCTGCACAGAGCAACAGCAGTGTCCCTAGGGCTAAATAAGTGAGTCACCCAAGCCCCAGACTCAGAACAGTAAATCTCTCCCTGCCAGAGTTTGGGCCCTGAAATCATGGAGGTCAGGGACTAGCAGGGGTTCACGTGATCACAGCTACAGGCTGGGAATTGCATGGCTTTGAGGGAAATGAAGGAGTCAATAAATGAACTAAAGACCTCAATAGAAACCACATCTGTTGGGCTAGACCACATGAGAAATAGAGTATCACTCTTAGAAGACAGCTCATTCAAAACTGACCACACAGTTAAAAATATAGAGAAGACAATACAACACTACCAAAACATCCAAGAAATAAGGGATAATATGTATTTACCTAACTTACAGATAATAGGCATTGAAGAAGGTCTAGAATCAACCAAAGATATCAGAAACCTCTTTAGAGAAATATTATCAGAGATTTTTCCAAAAATAGAAAAAGACTTGGTCATCCACATACAGGAGACATTCAGAATACCAACAAAATGAGATCAAAAAAGAACTTCCACGCACCACATAATAATTAAAATGACTAATACAGAAGCCAAAGAAAGAATCTTAAAAGCAGCAAGAACAAAAGAATGAGTGACATTCAGGGGCAAAACAATAAGAATCACTCCAGACTTCTCAAGCAAGTCATGAAAGCCAGGAGGGGCTGGTATGATGTATGCCAGACCCTGAAAGAAAACAACTTCCAACCAAGACTGCTATATCCAGCAAAGATATCATTTGAAATTGATGTAAAATGAAAACTTTCCAAGACAAACAGATAGTAAAAGAATTCATGACTACCAAGCCAGCACCAGAGAAAATACTTAAAGAAATAAAACACAAAGAAGAAAAAAAGTAAATACCAAAACCAGAGGAGGGGCAAACTCCACCAGATTGGAAACTAAGTGAAGGATAAATAACAATACATCAAACAGAAAATAGAACTCAAGATGGCAGGAAACAAAAATCATCTCAATAATAATACTGAATGTCAAATGTCTAAAATCCCCAATTAAAAAACAGAGTGGCAATGGGCACAGGCAAAGATATCAATAGGTTAAAGGTGAAAGAAGGGAAAAAGATATATCATGCAAATGGAGATTGAAAACAAGCAGGGGTAGCAATGCTCATATCCAACAGAGCAGACTTTAAGGTAAAACTTATCAGAAGTGACAAAGCAGGTCACTTCTTATTAATAAAAGGAAAAATACAACAAAAAGATGTGATGATAGTAAACATTTATGCTCCAAATGTGGGTGCACCCACTTTTATAAAAAAAAAAAAAAAAAAACTTCAGGACATCAGGTCTCAAATAGACCCAAATACAATAATATTGGGAGATTTCAACAAACCACTCACATCACTAAATCAATATTCCAGGCAAAAGATGAGTAAAAACTCTACAGACCTAAAGAACATTATAAATCAAATGGATCTAATAGATATATACAGAATATCCCAACCAACAACAGCTGAATACACATTCTTCACAGCTGCTCATAGAACCTTCTCCAAAACAGACCACATACTGAGCCACAAAGCAAGTACCAGCAAATTCAAAAACTGCATTCAAAGCAAGTACCAGCAAATTAAAAAACCTGCATCTTTTCAGATCATAATGGAAAATAGAAATTAACAAGAGGAAGACCAAAAGAGATTACACAAATACATGGAAACTGAATGATACACTATTAAACATGGGCTGGATCAGAGAAGACATAAGGGGATAAATAAAAAAATCCTAGAATTAAACGAAAATAGAGACATGACATACCAAAATCTATGGAACACTTTGAAGGTGGTTTTAAGAGGAAAATGTATAGCACTGAGTGCCCACATAAAGAAAAACAAAAAGTCACCAAATAAATAACCTAAAAACATACCTCAAGGACCTGTAAAAACAGGAACAGTCTAATCCCAAAGTCAGTAGAAGACAAGAGATAATTAAAATCAAAGCAGAAAACAATGAAATAGAGAACAAAAAACAATACAAAAGATCAACAAAACAAAAAGCTGGTTTATTGAAAATATTAACAAGATTGACAAATCCTTAGCCAACCTAACCAAAATGAAGAGAGAATAAACCCAAATTACTAAAATCAGAAATGAAAAAGGAGATATCACCACAGACAGTGGGGAAATCCAGAGGATCATCAGAAACTATTTTAAAACTTATACTCCAATAAACTGGAAAACATGGAAGAAATAGATTCCTAGACACATATAACCTACCTAAGTTGAACCAAGAAGTTATAGAAAACCTAAACTGTCCAAGCAAAGAAATAGAAACAGCAATAAAAAGCCTTCCATCAAAGAAAAGCCCAGTTTCAAATGATTCCCAGCTGAATTCTACAAAACCTTTACAGAAGAACTAAACCCAATGCTTCACAAGTTATTCCATGAAATCAAAAGAGATGACATCCTTCCAAACTCCTTCTATGAGGCCAGTATCACCTTAGTACCAGAACTGAATAATGATCCCTCAAGTAAAGAAAATTACAGCCCAATATCATTGATGAATACAGAGGCAAAAATTCTAAACAAAATACTAGCGATATGCATTCAAAACCACATCACGAAAATTGTACACCATGACCAAGTTGGTTTCATCCCAGAGATGCAAGGCTGGTTCAACATTTGCAAACCAATATGTTATTCATCACATAAATATAACTAAGGACAAAAATCACGTGATAATCTCATTAGATGCTGGAAAAGCATTTGACAAAATCCAACACCCATTCATGTTAAAAACACTGAAGAAAATGGGAATAGAAGGAACTTACCTCAACATCATTAAAGCAATATACAATAAACCCAAAGCCAACATCTTATTTAATGGGGAAAAACTGCAGGAATTCTCTTTAAAATCAGAAACAAGACAGGGATGCCCACTGTCACCACTCCTTTACAATATAGTCCTCGAGACAAGAGACATATATCAAAGGAATTCAAATAGGAAAAGAACTAAAATTATCTCTATTTGGGGATTACATGATCCTGTATTTAGAAGACCCAAAAAACTCAACTGAAAGACTTCTGGAGCTGATTAACAAATTCAGCAAAGTATTCTATATGTCAACCACAAATCCACTGAGAAAGAAATCCAGAAAACAAATCCATTCACAAAACCCTGAAAAACAATAACACACCTAGGAATAAACATAACCAAGGAGGTAAAAGACCTCTACAATGACCATTATAAAATACTAAAGACTCTCTCTCTCTTTCTCTGTCTCTCTCTCTCTCCTTAGTGAGGCCCTCCGCAACTCCGTGAGACCCGGTTTCAAAATAAAGTATAAAAAATAGGGCCGGGGTCGTAGCGCGGAGGTAGACCGCCCCTGCGTTCAATCCCTGGTACCGCAAAAAAATAAAATAAAATATAAAATAAAATACTAAAGAGAGAACCAAGATGGCAGGATATCGAGAGGCAGCATGTCACTGGTGCTCCAAGAGTCAGAACTTGGCTTGCAGGAAGACTGCTTCTTGACAAGAAAAGTAGCACAGCCAAAACTCAACAAAACAATAAGAGGCAAAGTGCAGCGGAATGCGAGGCAGTGGAAAGAGCAGAGGGCAGTAAGGAAATCAAAGTATTTCACCTGGTAAGTGGAGAGTGGAGACAAAGACGCCATCTTGGCTGAGCTACGCCAGCACCATGTTTCCCGGAATCCTCCAGCAAAGAAACAGCTGATTCATGTGAAACCAGTGATTATAGTCCACCATCAAAAGCAGTCAACATTGGACGTTGATGAAGCCCAAGTCGAACCAGATCCACACCTACAACGGTGATGACTGCAAAGGGTGGGACGCAAGCCTCAGCCCCCGCAAAGAAAGTGACGCGGAGAGACATAGATGAGGTGGCCAGGCACAAGAGCAGCCCAACACCGAGAAAACGAACAAGTGAAACATGGTCCCCCTGGAGTAGCCTAGCACCGGCATGGAATACCCCAGCACTGAGGACATAGATGGACATGGCATAACCCCCCGGAGCCACCCAGGAACAAGAACACCACCCCTGTGTTCTCACTCACCCAGTGAGATAAAGGGAAGCAGCGTGTTGCCGGCACTCCGAAACTCGGAACTCGGATGGTGGAAAGACTGCTCCTTAACAACAAAAGTAGGGCAGCCCAAACTCAACAAAACAAAGAGAGCCAAAGAGCAGCGGAGTGTGAGGCAGCAGACAGAGCGGGGGGACTAAACAGAACTCCATGCATTTCACCTGGTGAGTGGAGAGTGGAGGCGAATGTACCATCTATGTGGGGCCAAACCTACACCGCAACTCCTGGAGACCAACAGCAAAGAGACAGCAGATCCTTGTGAAACCAGCAACTATAGACCACCATTGAAACCGATCAACTCCAGAACATGATGAAGCCCAAGTCAATTCAGGCCTGCACCTATGATGATGATGGATTCAAAGGTTGGGCCGTGAGCCTCTGCTCCTGCAATGAGTGTGATGAGGAGAAATAAAGAAGAGGTGGCCAATCAAAGGAGCAGCCCAACTCTGAGAACACGAGCCAGCAAGCCATGGCCCCCCATGAGCAGCCCAACACCATCCTGGAACACCCTAGAATTGAGGACATAGGTAGATGAGATATGGCCCCCCCAGCATCCCAGAACTGAGAACACGAGTGGGTCAGCCCCAGGCCCTGGCCCCAGAGACAGCCCCCTGCACTGGGGACATAGAGTGAGTGAACCCTCAGCTCCGCCGCTGGAGAACCCCAGCACTAGTGATGCGGGGGAGCAAGCCCTCGGCCCTGCTCCCAGAGAACCCCTCACCCCAGCACTGGGGACACGGGACGGATGAGCTCTCGGCCCCACCTCCAGAGAATCCCAGTACTGGGGATGCGAGGCAGGAGAGCCCTTGGCCTCGCCCACAGAGAACCCCTCCCCCAGGGCTGTGGACATGGGGCAGTCAAGCCCTTGGCCTTGCCCCTGGATAACTCCTCCCTCTGGCACTAGGGACATGGTGTGGGTGAGCCCTTGGCCCCGCCCTAAGGACTCCCCAGCGCTGGGGACACAGAGTGGGCACGCCCTCAGTCCTGTCCCCAGAGACCCCCCAGCACTGGGGATGAGGGGTGGGTGAGCCCTTGGCCCCACCCCCAGAGAACCCCTCCCCTGGTGCTGGGGATGCAGGCGACCCCTTGGCCCCGCCCCCAGGACTCCCCAGCACTGGGGATGCAGGGTGGGCAAGCCCTTGGCCCTGCCCCCAGTGAACCCCTGCCACTGGCGCTGGGTAGGCAGGGTGGGTGAGCCCTTGGCTCTGCCCCCAGAGAAACCCTCCCCACGGCGCTGGGGTCGTGGGGCAGGTGAGCCCCCAGCCCCACCTTGGAATACCCCAGTACTGAGATCAGGGGAGGATGAGCCAGGACCCTGCACAGGAGGGACTCAAGACAAAGAGATAAAACCTCAGATGAGGGGGAGACAGGAGAGAAGGAGAGGGAAACAAACTGGCACACAGGATGAACTTACACAAATATATCAAAGTCAGCTACTATGCTGAAAACTGGAAGGAGGGAGGGGGAAGGCAGGGGGTGTGGGAATTGGGGAGGACTAATTGACTGATGAGTGTATGTACACGTCAACCACCCTGAAATCCTTCAAGATGTGATTGCAATGCACTAGTAAAATAATAAAATAAAATACTAAAGAAAGAAATTAAAGAAGACATTAGAAGATGAAAAGATCTCCCATGCTCTTGGATAGGCAGAATAAATATTATTATTTGGCCATTCGACCAAAAGTGAGCTACAGACTCAATGCAATCCCTACCAAAATACCAATGCTATTCTTCACAGATCTAGAAAAAGCAGTCATAAATTTCATATGGAGAAGCAAAAGACTGAGAATAGCCAAAGCAATTCTCAACAATAAGAACCATGCAGGAGCCATCACAATTCCTGACTTCAAATTATACTATAGAACTATAGTAATAAAAATAGCATAGTATTGGCACAAATCAGACACAAAGACCAATGGCACAGAATAGAAGATACAGAAACAAATTCACACACTTATAGCCAATTGATTTTCAACAAAGGTGCCAGACACATATGTTGAAGAAAAGACAATATTTTCAACAAATGGTGTTGGGAAAATTGTTTATCCATTTGTAGAAAAAATGGAATTAAATCTTTACCTCTCATCCTTTACAAGAGTCAACTTGAGATAGATCAAAGACCTGGAAATTAAACCAGAAACTTTGAAGTTACAAGAGGAGGACATAAGTCCAACACTCCAACATATAGGCACAGGTAGAAACTTCCTCAACAATACCCCCATAGCTCAGGAAATTAAAACAAGAATTAACAAATGGGATGGCATTAAACTAAAAAGGTTCTGCTCATCAAAGGAAACCATCAAGAGTCTAAAGAGAAAGGGAGAAGATCTTTGCCAGTTATCCCTCTGATAGAGGACAAATATCTAGAATATACAAAGAACTTAAAAGACTTTACACTAAAAAAAAACCCAATCGAAAAAATGGACAAATGAACTAAATAGAAACTTCACAAAAGAAGAAATACAAATGGCCAATAAATACATAAAAAATGTTCAAAATCATTAGCAATCAGGGAAATGCAAATCAAAACTACACTGAAATTCCATCTAACCTCAATGGGATTAGATGGCAATCATCAAGAAGTCAAACAACAATAAATGCTGGCAAGGATGTGGGGAAATAGGAACTCTTCTACACTGTTGGTGGGATTGAAAATTAGTTCAGCCACACTGTGGAGATTCCTCAGAAAACTGGGAATGGGTCCACCATATGATCCAGCTATACCACTCCTGGGTATCTTTCCAAAGGGGCTGAAATCAGAGAACTACAGTAATCCATGCATACCCATGGTCATAGCAGCACAATTCACAATAGCCAAATTATGGATCCAACCTAGGTGTCCATCAACAGATGAATGGATTACAAAATTATGGGAAATACACACAGTGGAATTCTACTCAGCAATAAAGAACAAAATTATGTCATTTGCAAACAAAATGGAAGGATCTGGAGAACATTATGTTAAGTGAGACTAGCCAGTCACAGAAAGTGAAGGGTCATATGCAGAAGCTAGAGAGTAATTCTGATACCAGAGGGACTCCAGATAATGGAGGAGAAGCTTCAGTGGAGCCAGGCAGATGGTCTAGGGGAACAGGATGGAGAAGAGTGATAGTAATTGTGATAGTATATTGTAATAGTGATAGTAATTTAATTGTAATTGTAATAGTAATAGTAATAATGTAATTGTAAGTGTAATAGTGATAGTAATTTCCTATCAATGAAGGAATTACTACCATCAGCTGTATGTACATATGTGGGAATACCAATGTCAATCTCAGTACCCTGTATGGGGAAGGTGGAATGGGGAGCGAGCTGGGGGGAAGCCCAACTGCTGTGTGCATGTATGTCACTATCAACATGATTTACATTAAGATGTGAAACTGTAACGCACCAAGAAAAGTATATTAAAAAATAAAAGGTAGATGAATATATATATATATATATATATATATATATATATATACATACATATGGCATTCAACTAGTTATTGCCAATCCATGCATTTTAAGGGACACTTCATGCTAATGGAAATGTGTGTATCTAGAGCGGATATCAGAAAGAAGAAACAAATATAATAAAATTTAGAACCTTCTCAATAAAAAAAGAAATAAAAAATGTAAAAGGAAGGGGATATGATTTAACAGTAACATACCTGAAAAGAAAATGAGGATTTTTGTTGACTATGAGCACAACAGTTTTGTACACCCACAAGAAAAGTTCTTGGAAACATTATTATTTGTAAATGATACTAACAGAAAGAGGGAAGAAATAATTGCTCCCTTGATTATTGCTGGTAAAATAGGATGGTGTGATGTAAGAGAGTCACTGACTAAAGAGACCTGCTCAGGATTAAAACTGAGAAGGAACACAGCTACATCCCATTAGAGACACTCAACTCACATCAGTTAAGAAATTTGGAATATTTATCCAGGAGAAAAAACTCCCATATGGTAAATAGAAATATGAAAAAAGGAAACAATTGATGGCTGCCTTAAAATATATGAAGAATTACCATACAGAAACAGAATTAAATTTCTTCTATGTGACAAGAGGAAAAAATAAGATAAATTGTCAAGTTCCCAGATGGTAGATTAACTGTAAATAAAGAACTATTCAACAATCATAGCTGCCCAAAATTAATACTCCAAGAATGTGCCTGAATTCTGGCCATACTCCAGGTCACTGTCCCTCAGCCTGTACCACTGAATTCTTCTACTTGATCTCCACCTTTCCAACCTGAGTTAACCATTCAATATACAGAACTGCTCTGACACTCCCCTACTGAAAGTCAATCCAAACACCCTATTGTTCTTAGGATAGCATCCAAACTCTTCTCTCACAGCTCTACATTTTCAATCTTCTTTTATACAGTCCCATCTTTGTATTCTGGGCTTTAGCTCCATCGACAGGACATGCTTCCCTTACCTCCAGAGGTCAACCCTTTCTAATGCCTCCACCTACGACCAATGACTTTCCCTGGGTGCCTGGGTATGTGTTTCTTATCCCTCAGATCTCAGCTTTGATACATAGCTCAAATCTCCCTACTCAGAGACACCTTCTCTGACCACCCAAGGTAAATCACCCCCCTCCATGTCACATGAACTAAAGGAACAAAATCACAGTCATCAATTTAAAACACATGTCAGACCACTGCACAGCTCTGCTCAAATCGTCCACTGGCTTCAGTCACATTCAGAACAGGATCCTCCTCACCATGGTCTGTAAAGCTCCATGATTTGACTTCTGCCCATCTCCGTCCTCACTTGCTATCTACTGGCCTCCTTGAGGCTCAGCTTGATACTTGGTGCATACTTCTGGTCTCACGACGTTTTCACTTTCACTAGAACAAGACTTCCCCAGGTATTTGCATCAGTTGATCCCTTCAGTCAGAATTCTCCTCAGTTGTCACCGTCTCAGGAGCACCACCATGCTATCAAACACAGACCTCCCCACTCTCTTTCCCTCGCTCTTTAATTTCCTAACCATTATCACCACCTAACCTCATACTTGACAATTTTGGTTTGTGTGCTGTTTCTGCCCTCTACTAGATGTAAATGTAAGCACCACAAGAAAGAGACTTTGCTTCAACTTGTTCTTCGTATGCCTAGTACTCAGAGCAGTACCAAGACAATACAAGGAACACATTGCGCTTTAATATAATGAACGAATGAATCACCCTGTTTTTCTCTATAGCATTTATCACTATCTAAAATTTCTCCTGTTGTTTTCCTCAGTTACCTGTTTTCTAAGTCTCCACCTTCTAGGTAGAATGGGAATCCTATGAGACCTGGAGGCTTGTCTGTCTGACCCTCACTGGGACGATGCCTAGAAAGAAAGAACAAAATGACAGATTAATGAGAGAATGTAGTGGCACCTGTTCTTAGAAGCATCTCCTGTCAATCCTCATCCTTCTTCACCTAGATGAATTGGGTCTTCAAAGTTCTCACGGTAACAGCCTGCACTTCCTTTGTCCCTGCACTGTCCTTTACATTAGTGCTTGTCTCGCTGGCTGTATTTCCTTACAGACTGTAGGCTTAGAGAAGTCAGGAACCTCAGCATTTCTTCACCAGTGATTTCTTCAATATTCATGGTGCTTAGCGTAAATGGTCAGCATAGAAATACGTATAAGTGTGTCCACGCAAAGAAGGAAGAGACAGAAGGACAGATTAAGACAGAAGGAAGGATGAACCAGTTTTTCAGAGCTGTTAGAAGGTTATTCAGGATCTTACATGGTTGAACAAGATGACCATGGAGGTCTCCGAGTTTTTCTCAAGGTAAGTCCCAAAGAAGTTGATACACAATAAGGTTCTAAATTAGGACTCTAAATTAGAACCTGAGAATCCAGTTGGAGTCTCAGGATCCAAATACTTAAAGTTCTGTCAGATATTTGTCACTAGAGCACTGCCCCCATTAATGTGAAAGACACCCCAATCACTTGCATTGGTGTTATTCAAACATTTCAAAAATTTTTGTTTGCAGGTCCCTGTAAATTCTTAATTCTCTTCCCCTGTCCCTACAGCATGTTATCTATCTACCTATCTATCTAGCTAGCTCTCTTTCTAGATGTTTATGCTTGAAAATCTTTTATTATCCCTTTATTCTAGCTCTGCAACAAAATATAGAAATTTGCTTTAATTTCTCACCAGCACAAAGCTATACATTTTCTTTAATAGTTCACTAAAATTATTAACATAAAATTGGTAAAAATACACATATATTAATATGTAAGTTTAAAAAATTAATGCAAATATAAAAAATATAAATACATAAAGTAATTATGTTGTACATACAAAAATGACAATTTATTGGGACAGTATCTCTCTCCTTTTTTCTGGTACTGGGGATTGAACCCAGGGCAGTCTACCTCTGAGCTACACCCCTGGACCTATTTTATTCTTTATTTTGAAATAGGGCCTCGCTAAATTGCTGAGGCTGGCCTCGAACCTGCAATCCTCCTTTTTCAGTCTCCCAAGTACTGGGATTACACGCATGTACCACCGTGCCTGGCTGGGACCGTATCTCTTAATAAGAAGGGAAATTTTGCCAGGTGTGGTGGCACACGCTTGTAATCCCAGTACTTTGGAGGCTGAGACAGGAGGATTGCAGGTTTGTAGCCAGCCTCAACTATTTAGTGAGACCCTGGTTTAATCCTCAGTACT
This sequence comes from Glis glis, assembly GCA_004027185.1. NCBI lineage: Eukaryota > Metazoa > Chordata > Mammalia > Rodentia > Gliridae > Glis > Glis glis. The sequence goes on along the minus strand of PVJS01031407.1, from coordinate 12,018 downwards.
GAAAAAAAAAAGAGAAGGGAAATTTTGCAATGCCTTGATTGAGATAATGACGAGGGTGGAGGGAGGGTTGCAGTGCTGGGGATTGAACCAAACAACTCACACATTCTAAGCATGCACTCTACCATGGAGCTACACCCCCAACCCCCTGAAAGAATTATTGAGTTGTCCCTCCGCTTGCTGTCCTGTACACTCTGAAGTCCCAGGGTGATGCTCCAAGGTGACATTCCTGATGGATATAGGAAGCTTTTCTTTTGTAACATGAGCAACAAGGTTTTGTGATAAAAAGTGATAACTTCTACCTCAGGTACTGCTCGGTAAATCCATCTGTGGAAATAGTACATATGAACAAGTGTATTATCTGGAAAATGGTTTCCCTTAAAATGGTCCACCAGTGTAACCCTTGGAAAATCTTGACCAGGCCCGAGGCTCACTGGCTGACACTACCCCTTGGAAACCATCTGACACTCTCCTCCTCTTGCAGGCATCTCCTCCACCAAAGATTTTCAGGCTGATTTGGGGGGATTTGTGATGATAGAAGGATTAGAAGACCTTAGAACAGATCATTAATTTTCAGGCTGGTCTGGGGGGCTTTGTGACAATAGAAAGATAAGAAGATCTTAGAACAGATCATTAAGAGGGATTTTGAGGAATTTTAATAGAGAAGGTTGCCCAGATTCTAACTCTGAGCTATACCCCCACCCTACCCAGCCCATTTTATTTTATATTTGAAACAGGGTCTCGCTGAGTTGGGGAGGGTTTTGCTAAGTTACTGAGGCTGGCCTTGAACCTGCAATCCTCCTGTCTCAGCCTCCCAAGTACTGAGATTACAGGCATGAACCACCATGCTCGGCTGTAGCATTTTAAAAGAAAGTATTTTTGCAGAGTGATCTGTTTTGTAATACTTGATAAATATGTTGAGTTACTATGAAACTTTTACAATTATATCTGGTTTTCTGGACTTGGTTTCTCTGATGGTGGCACTAAGACTAGACCACAATCACCTACCAAAACTAAACTGATAGGATTTCAGATGGGCCAAAAAATTCAATTATGTCGAGGACATAAACATAATTATGTTAACTTTAAAAACACTTAGAATCATCACGGGGGACACTAAAATGAAAGTTGTGCATTATCGACAAAAGCACTGTTCAGGAAGAATTTTGCCAACCAGATAACCAAACTTTACAGGTCTAATGAACTGAGAATATCTATATACCAATCTGAGAGAGTAGCAAACTGGAAAATGATTCTCATTCCAACACGGTGAGACACCTAACTTCTTAAAAGATGAAGTCAATTGCGAACACTAAGGGTATACAGATATTATATCAGATTGGACTACTTCAAAGCACTGCATAGCTCTATGAGCAAATACTAGATCCCAAGGGACATGACCATGGCTACTGTATTTACATTACACAGGTGCTGGAACCACTGAGACAAATATTTGCCACCTGAAAATTGAGAAAATTTTGGAAAGTACTATTATGTAGTCTGGAAAAAAGACCCCTAGGTCACAATCAAAGCACACCATAGATGAAGCATAATGATGGTTAAGGACTGTGAGAGGACTGTGTGCAAGTCTCTGTCAGGGATTTCTGGTGGACGCTAAACCATAAATACTAATATATCCATGTAACAGTATCCCATGATGCTAAAACAAGATAATGACAGCATGGAAAATTATTTAAATGATATGGCAAATTCATTAGCATTTGTTTTCCTAAATCATCTGAGAAACAACTTCAATTGTGTTCCATTGGAAACTATAAAATGAAAATTTGAAGTGCAGAAGTCCATTTTTATAGGGTTTATGTATAGTTAATCATTAATGAGCAAAATTATACTTCACTGCTTTTTCATAGAGCCACCCAAATTTTCCCCAATACTGGACCTAATAATGAGTGGAAAGATAACTGGCTAATCTCTGACCAGACAGAGTGAGAATCAGACTCTCTGACTCTCATGACATTCTCTGAGTGGTCTTGGAAAGCTGGAATTGAAGGGAGTGTATCTTTTTCCCTTGAAGATAAATCCCAACTGATGAAATCTCAGCAGGTGGGGGGGAAAGCTGGTTTTTTCAATGATAGGGAGCCTTCCAGAGACAGCCAGGAGTCCTTGATTAAGACTAGGCCTCTTAATTTGTCAATTAGAATGAGTCATAAATGAAAATGAGATAGTTGCTCCTCCCAGACGATTCACACATCCACTGCAGATCTTTATTTCCTGCTTTATTGTGTCAAAAGGAGCTCTCCCTGCACTCCTGGTCATGAACACTAGTCATGAGGCAAAGGAAACTAAACGCCAGAAATTCAGGGCTTCTCTTTGAGAATTAGCCATTCCCTAACACAAGGTGTTCAAGAAGGGAGTGCAATGAACTCAGACATGGTCTACTTTGCAGCACCTACAGAGTAGCCTGGGAGAAACTATGTGCACCTCCAATATAAGGAAAAGATCTCGAGAGGACACTGAACACTAAACTCTATTCAACTAAAAAATAGGAAGATAGGAACTTGAGATATGAAGAGATGTGGATGCTCTAGACTAATAGTTTGCCTATAGCATCCAAAAAACTGACCCAAGGTGAGAGAAACTAAACAGCAATTATTAAAATGTATGAAACTTCCCACAACTACAACTAAACATGTGAATTATTCAGATCTCTCCATTTCAACATACAGAAAATCAACTTACACTAGCTGAAGGAAAAAAGGTTCATCATTCATGCAAAAAACAGGGATGCATCAACTTAAGATACTGCTGGGCCTAGAGATGCATTCTCCAACAGTTCATTTGTCTCTCCAGCTTCTACTTCTACTCTCTTCTCCTGCCAATTTCTGTAGGCAGTCTGTTGGATTCAACCAGGGAAATACATGCTAACAATTCCACACTGTGTGACTCTTACAGTGGAAGGAAGGAAGGAAGGAAGGAAGGGAGGGAGGGAGGGAGGGAGGAAGGAAGGAAGGAAGGAAGGAAGGAAGGAAGGAAGGAAGGAAGGATTAGCCAATTTCCTAGGCCTACCTTTGGGCATGTGCACATCCTGGAACCAATCACCATGGCAAAGGAGATAAAAGTAAGGGATGGTGTAAGCCTGGAGCTCGACCCTATAGGATGAAGTCTGGTACCAGAGAAAAAGGGAAGAGAAGGTAGGGAAAACTATACTATGGTTATCACTGGACCTGCCATGCTGGGAGCTTTCTGCCTTTGCTGGCTTAATGTCTTTTTCTTTTCTGACCCCAGAGGTTGGTTTTCCCCTGCCATATTGGTTCTTCTGGATTTTATCTTGCATAATCAGTACACAGAGAGAAGGTGGTGGGGAGAAGGCAGAAAGACACAAAATGTCAGGAGTATCACTTAGGAAGAATTTTGAAAAGAGAGAGGCATAGAATTGGGAATGTGTGAGGAAAATGGATGAGATATAAAGTATTCAAAGTATTGCTTTAGTTTATGTGATACCTTTTGTGTGACTGAAACAAATTATAAAGAGAGCTACTCTGAATTACTTTTGAATTTCTAAATTGTTCCCTTGCCTACCTCAATGGGAGTGGGTCCATTATTGTACAAATGCTACATTATGTTCTATTAGTGTTTACACATCCACCTCCTCCACTAGACCCTGGTCTCCTTGAAGAAAGTAGTCATACCTTACACATCCCTACGGTGCTCTGCACACAGAAAGGATTCAGAATTGTATTTGTTGGATGAATGACAAATTCTTAATGTACGATTTTCTGCCTTTGAGGCACTCTGAGAGAGTGGGTCCTTCAAAGTTTTAAAAATCCTAAAGAAGGTGTTTCCATGGCCTCTGATTATAACCCTGCCTTCAAGTAAACAAGATTCTCTTTGTGCTTTTCAGACATTCATTTTAAGGTATTTTCTCTTTTCATCTAAAATCAAGATAGCTAAGTCAATAATAATCCTTCAACATCGTAGAATCAAAGTAATTCAGACTTAGAAAAGGACCTGAAATATTGAAAACAATTCCATCATTTTACAGGGAAACAAATGGGGTTTCTTTGAAGTTAAATTGTTTGTTCACCAATAGAGTTTTTGAGTGCCTAAAACAAGGACTTGGGTTCCTAAACTATTTTCATATATTACCTTCACCTTAAATATTATACCTTCTTAACTACATGTTCAATTCTCTCCTGTTCAGACTAAAGAAGCACAATTATCTCTGCCTTTGCCATCGCTCCTCATACACAAAATATGTGAGAAAGAGATGGGATAGTGCAATGAACTGAATTTGTGTGTCCTCCCAAATTCATATATTGAAATCCTAGTGCCCAATGTGATAGTATTTGGAGGTGGGCCTTTGGGAGGTAATTAGGTTATGAGGATGGAGATCTCATGAATGGGATTAGTGCCCTAATAATGAAAGCCCCCGAGAGCAACCTTGCCCTTTTTCACCATGTGAGGATATGACACGACCACAGTCTACAACCTAGAAGAAGCGCCTCACCTGAACCTGACCACGCTGGCACCCTCTAGCCTGCTCTCGTCTTTCAGCCTCTAGAACTATGAGAAATAAGTTTCCGGTGTTTAAGCTTCTCACTCTGTGGTAATTTGTTATAGCAGTCTCCACTGCTAAAATCAGTAGTATAAAAACATAACTTTAGTATCCAAGAAGCCTCAAGTCTTGCTTCTTTGAGGCTATATGATTTTGCATTGGCAAAAGTTTTCTTACCTAAAAAATGAGTATGATAATACTTATAGCGGTGACACTGAACAATATAAAACACTTAATACATCATAGGCCCTGAACAAATATTGAGATTGTTTTCCCCACCAAACCCACGCCTCTCTCCATAGCTAAACAACTTTATGAAGAACTCTGAAGCCAGAATTTATAATTTTAACTCATTGAAAATATATTCTGTTGGAAGTTGGGATCTCAAGATATTTAGGTACCCTATGCTAAATTAACTATTCTTCAAGTTAATAATACTTCTTGGCTAATTCATAGTCCCCATAATATTAATGAAATAAAATTTTCATTTAAACTGATTCTTATCATCAGAATGTACAGGCACTGAACATGGGCAGTGGCCCAGACTGCAAAGTATTAATAGGATATTATGGGATTTACTTAGAAGACAGAGTTATTTTGTCAGTGATAGAAGTAGAGATTAGCAACTAAGTAACAATTCCCTTTTTCAAACATTACTACCTAATTTACAATACCATGGCAGCAAGAAGAGCAGTCTTGTAGATAAAAAGTAATTTGATAAAATAATGGCTTCCATTTTTCTAGTGCAATTGCTCTGTAACATAATTTATAGGGACCATATTTCTCTCCTTCTTGATGACAGGTAATGGGAATAATTTCAGCAACAAACCTTAATAGCAAGCTAAGACCATTTGGATCAGTACAACTAGGCAATTTTTAACTGTTTCCTCATTCATTTTATCAAGTTTTACCCCATTTCATCAAGGACAAAAGTTGATGACTCTTAAAAATCTTTGCTCAAAGTAAGACTTTTAGATTACAAATGGCAATAAAATTATTATAACCCTATAGTGTAAAGCTATTGGTTCATCTTCTACATTGAGATGCTCATAAATCGAGTCTACAATTCACCACCATGAACATTAAAATATGCAATACAAAATTATATGTATAGCTACTCTGAATTGAAACCCATGTTTTTTTATTAATGACACTGTGCTCTATTTGTTTTGGATAAGTCTTAATGCAATTTAAAGATGATTACAAAATGTAAAGTGTAATACTTAAGAATAAAAGTGAAGTAGAACCATCTAAAGGAGTCAGGTCAAATCTTTAATAGTACCTGAGTTGAGTTGATTAAACTTCTTGAATTCTAAATTTAGCTGTTGAGTTTCTAGAATCAAAAACAAAACAATGAAAAATGTAATAATTTAAATGTTTAAGGAGATACATCATCCTTTCACTTGTATTTTGTATTGTTCCTAATTTCTTCTTTATTATTTCAGTTATTCTTATCTTGATTTTGGAATTATGTGGGGGTAACAATAATAAAAGAATAATTTAGACTTTTGATCTTTAATCTCTTGCAATAATGATAGGTCAGTGGCTGCAACCCCATGCAAAAACACCAAAAGTCAGAAGCTTAAACTAACTTGTTACTTAAGTTAGGAAGTAACAATTACAATTTGATAAATATGTGGTAAATACCACAACTCAGACTGTGCTATCAGAATTTAACTGTTCCCTCTGGTATTTGCTAATCATAAAATCTAACTTCTTAGGAAATACTCCTAAAAGAGCAAGATGCTATGTATTCAGCACAAAGAAACTGCCATCTTTTTACTACAGCTGAAAGACAACTATACAACCCATCTAAAGAAACAATTCCCAGCCAGGTATGGTGTCCCACACCTGTAATCCCAGTATGTGGGAGGTTGAGACAGGAGGATCTAAGGTTTGAGAACAGCCTCAGCAACTTAGTGAGACTCTCAGCAACCCTGTTTCAAACAAAAAATAAAAAGGACTGGGGGTGTAGCTGGGAGGAAGAATGATCCTGGGTTCAATCTGCAGTACTATAAAAAAAGAGAGAAGAAAAAATCAATTTCCAAATATTTAGATAAAGCTCTATGCATTCATTCTCTTAACAGACACTCAGTGGGGAAGGTCAGTGCTCTGAGTACCATTCTAGAAGCAAGAGGTTCAATAGCAAAGCTGCTTTCATGGGGCTTCCTTCTATTCTAGTGGAAAATATAGACAAAAAATAGCAGATATAAGTGCTCTGAAAAAAATAAGTCAGCATGGAGAAAAGAGAAATACTACTAACTTAGGTACCTAGATTACTATTTCCCAGGATATTCAGAGAAATAAAACATCTTTAAGGAGAAGGTTTTGAACCAGCAACCCAAACATGTATTTCTAAGAAAAGCATGTCAGGTAGACAAAACAGCATGTTCCAAGATACTTCAGCAATACATTGAAAAGAGTAGTAAGGTAAAAAAAACAGACTAATGCTAATTAAAAACAAAATTTCATATAGTTTTATATTCTTCTATTTCATTGGGTTCTAACAGTAATGTTTTAAAACAGACTGAAGAAATAATCATGTTCTGATATCTGCTTCCTGGGTACAATTAGGCCAGTATATGGTCCCTGAACGTTTGGGGAAAAGATTCTTATAGGACAATTAATCACTAAATAGCCTCTATTTATCCTTGGCATTTTTCTTATAACATAAAAATGCTTTATGTAGTGACCAATAATAATATATGGGCTCTTGAATTCTTCCTTTTATATAAAATATAATCTGGGGATATTATGAATCAATTGTTTCTAAACTAACAGAGTTTGAAATTCATCTCAAAAACTTTATTCATATTTGGAAGTAATAAAGTGGTCTCCATCATGAGAGAAGCATAAAAACAGAACTCAAGTAAATTCATAGTTTGACAAAGATCAAGACTCATCATGCAGGAGAAGTTTTGTGTGGTTTTTTTGGGCATGCAATGCTCTCGGTATTTTCTTCAATGTGGCCTGTTAAAAACTCAGGGTGATGGGGCTGAACTGTCTTCAATACACTAGAGGTGCCAACAGGTTACATGAAAGAGAAAGCCTGCCATATGTATCCCTCAACAGAGTTCTCAAGGTTTTCTGAAGAATTCATCAACAACTAAAATCATTTTCTCTGAAAACCTAGTTGGCCATCTCAGGAGGAAAAAAATCAGTAAGGCTTGTTTACTAGGTGCCAGATAATTACTCAAAAGAATGCAAAAACAAGATTTTCTGTTTTTACATTAACTATATTTTTTTTTCAGTAAAGGGGATTGAACCCAGGGGCATTCTACCTCCGAGCTACACCCCAGCCCTATTTTTTATTCTTTATTTTGAAACAGGGCCTCACTAAGTAGCTGAGGTTGACCACGAACCTGTGATCCTCTGGTCTCAGCCTCCCAAGTACTGGGATTACAAGCCTGTACCACCACGCCTGGCTTAGTTTGTTTTTTAATCCTCCTCATCCTCTTTTGCTGGGCCCTCTACCCGGTGCCATGAAAGGGCCTGGTGAACTAGCAGAGGCCTGCTCTAGAGTACCAGGCCTCTTCCACGTGGCAGCGATTCAGCGATTCAGCATATCAATAGCAAAGATGGCGTGGCGGACCCCCTCAGAGGGAGGTCCCGCGGGATAGCCCCACCTAGCCTCAGGAGGGCTATGATAGGTAGTTACCTCCTTCTGTGTGCCTCTGCCTATGATAGGTTATAGGGGGTGTAATGACCCGACCCATCGCGTGCCATTGGGCCACACCCTACTGCTCAGGGGTTCCTTTATGGGTTTCACTTTAAAACTGCCCTGTCTTCCTAAATAAATGAGATTTTGCTCGACAATATCTCCCGGCTCGGTGCTTTTTTTCAAGCTCGTCGGCGCTCACTTTTCCCTGTCAGTCCGCATCACTTTTGGGCGGGACCCGAGACTCTTTCTTCCTGTTTTTACTTTTGTCATATGACTGGCTCTACCGATAAATTCCGTAATATTTGAGTGAATAATCTTCATTCAAAAGAGCTGTGCAAGTGTGCAAAACTACCTTGCTTAAGGTCTCTGAGTTGGCATCTGACTACTGTAGACTTGGAAACATGGTTCTTGAGTTTGATTGATTCTTCAAGAATCTGATGAAAGTTACTGAGTCTCTCCTCCTCCAAATTCAATACATCCATCCATTCACACCAAATTTTACACACACCCTGAAACATCCTCTCATATTCACATATCCCAGTATAAGAGGTCCTGAATGATATGAAGTTATAAACTTTTCCATGACACAAAAAGCTTTAGAACCATTCCAAGTCAGATAGGCGCAATCCTCTTTGGTCCTTTACAAATGCTAGCCCTTCTCCTTCTGCTCCAGCAGGAAGCCACACAATGGGGACAGCGTTTCCACATCTATCATGAGCCTGTCTTCAATACTCGATAAAAGCCTGTCTCTTTAGAGAATGCAATGTGTTTAAATTATTATATAAGTCAACAAATAGTGGCTACTGTTGGCTTGCTTAGGACATTGTCAAGAGTTTTGCCTAATAGTTCTGGTTTCCTATAGGACTTTACCAAAAATTAAAGTCAATATTATCAGCTCTATTTCTTTAATCAAATCTAATCATGGCACATCTTCTCTTTGTTTCACATAATTAGAATTGCTTCTTTCAGACATCACAGAGGAAGGTTTATCAAAGTCCAAGTCTCCCATGTGAGGACAAAATCCTCATAGCACCTTGGTAGCTTTATCTCTCTTATAGCTTTACCTCTCCAGGTTAGCAAATTCCCAGCTTGGTGGTGAGACATACACAATTTAAATTGGAAATGATCATTTTATGCATGCACAGTATCATTGTACCTTTATGAAGTTCAGTAATTTGTCAAGTGTTTGAATCTGCATAGCAGACATGTGCCCATGTTGAAGGTGAGGTCCTGTATCAACTGCAAAAAAGAAGAACCCCACCTTGCTAGGTAATTTGCCTTGAAACAGTGAAAAACATGCATACTTTCTAATGCTTATGAAGAATCCTATTTGTTGTAATTGAGGAAATGCTAAATAATCAATGTGTATATCCTAAATGCTATACATTGTAAGACTAAATCTGACCTTCATTTATCTTATGTCATCCTGCACAGGTATCTTTCCAAATCTGATTTTAGACATGGTTGAAGCCAGCCGGGCATGATGGCATATGCCTGTAACTCCAGTATTTGGGAGGGGGAAGGATCGCAGATTCATGGCCAGCCTCAGCAACTTAGCAAGGCCTTCGGCAACTTAGTGAGACCCTGTTTCAAAATAAAAAATAAAATAGTGTTAATGGTATATCTCAGAGGTAGAATGCCCCTGGGTTCAATCCCTAGTCCACAAAAATAAATAAATTAATTTAATTTAATTTAAATAAATGATTGAAGCTAGGTATAGTGGCACATGCCTATAATACCATTACTTGAGAGACTAAGACAGGAGGATTGCAGGGTTGAGGCCAACAATAACTTAGAAGACTCTGTTTCAAAATTTTAAAAAAATATAGAAAGGGCTGAAGGTATAGCTCAGTGTTAGAATTCCCTTGGCTTCAAGCTTCACTACCACAAAAATAATTAAAATTAATAAATGATTGAGATTTCCACAGTAACAAATCCCTCAGCTAGGACACTTGCCAAGACCGGGTGTTGAAGGGCTGCTCTCCAAAATCCTTCAGCATGTCTTGTGACAGCTTTTCTTTCCAAGAATGATTGTATGACAAATAGTCCTAAAAGAAAGATAGTGTGTCCTTCTTGGGAAGAGGGCAGGTTTATATAGCAACCAAAATCATTTTTTTTAAATATTCTTCCAGGCCTGAAGTTTGGCAGATTAACTGGCAGCCTCTTTTTAAGGCTGAGGCTCAGGATCCTCAGCTGTGACACAGACCCAGTGTGTGTGTGTGTGTGTGTGTGTGTGTGTGTGTGTGTGTGTGTGTTGTGTGTGTGTGTGTGTGGTGTGCCATTCATCTATGCCACTGTACACAGCCTCATAGGACTAGAGACAAATGGAAACAATATGAATACAAAGCTCAAGCTGTTTGTTGTGCCATGGATATTAATTCCTTTGTCTCTGATCCGTGAGTCTCATGTCTTCCACCCACACTATAAACTGTGGCAGACTCACCTGTTAGCTTGGAAGCAGGCCAAAGCCTCAGACCCTTCATAGTTCTTCACACCAAGTTAAATAAGCAAAGCCAATTGGGATAGGAAAGAATATCTAAGGATTTCTACATCTGGCCGAGGTGGAATAAGGAGCCATATGTATCCTCATGCCTAGAATACTAAGAAAAATATATGAAAACAACAGTGGTTAGACATTGGCCATCACAGTTGTGAGAAGGGAAACAAAGAGCCAGTAAGAGTTTCTAGGCTGCAAGGAGAACCCAGGAAGAGCCTCGTGGTCCCCCTCAGGCAAGAAGATAGAGTGAGAAACCAAGGAGAACAGGACAATTAGAGTGCGCATGGCAGAGTGAAGGAGAAGAGGGAGATGCATAGAGGTAACTCCAGAGACCTGTGGAAGATACCTTAGAATCAGCAAGTGAGCACCAACACATGCAGGTATGTGAAGAAACTACCAAAGCCAGAGGAAAGAAGCCCCTGGAGTCCACACTGGCTAACCAATAACCTGGTCTCCCAACAGCAAGAGTAGAAAACCCATGATCAACAGAGCACTGGGAAGCATGCTCCCCAGGTGGAGTGCTCAGGCCTCTCCCCGCGTGCAGAGTCTTCTGTCCTAAGCTGTCCCACTTGTTCACAGGAAGCCTCACCAGAGCCCAGCAGCAGAGCAGGCCCTGCAAACATTCCCAGAGCTTCGGCCCCTCAAAATATCAAAAAGGGAGGGGACAAGATGGCATCAGAGTAAGGACGCCGAGAGGAGCCTGTCTCTAAATTGTCTCGGGTGCTCTGAACTGAACAGCCATACACATCCCACATGACTTTCATGGGGGATAGGAACTAAAGACAGTAACATTTAAGAATACATAGAAGCCCATTGATTGACATCCAGACCGAAAAAGGGTAAAAAAAAGGGGGGGCGACCAACCAGAGACAGGAGAACAATAGCCCCGTCTCGGACCAGGTCGCTGAACCAGCAGAAGACCTGGAAAATCATATAACCAGCAACCTGAGGCCTTTTTCACAGACATCGGGATCACCAACCACAAAATCCAACAGCCCCAGGACAAAAGGACGGAGAAGGAAGACTGCCATCCACCTCCATTGCAATCCACGGGTCCCCCGCACACGCGGCAGGAGAGGTGAGTGCTGTAGCCTCACAGAATAACTGAAAAGAGCCCCCCCCCAGAAAAAAGAGATGGTGGGGACACAAACAGTCTGTGGCTGTAGCCACACAGGAAAATCTGAGGAATAGAGCAGGTCTGAAAGTGGCAGACTAACACAGCACTCTCTGGGGAGCACGGTGTCTCTGCCTCCACATAGGACGCCCTGGAGAGACTCAGCAGCAAGCAGAAGCAGGAAGCTGAAAACATCAGTGCTCCCGACCTGCAACCCAGAAAACCCGGGAAGG
>PVJS01031406.1:0-23431 GCA_004027185.1 Glis glis | reverse complement strand
TGCACACAGCTCTTGGTGTCCATCCCCCCCGCCTCCCCCCCACATGTAGCACTGAGAATGATGTTGGTATAATCTCATATGTACACATTGTTTATGACAGTAATTCCATAGATTCACTTCTTTCTTACCCTTCGCCTTCCCTTGTACCCCTTCCCTTCCCTTGCACCACTGAGGGTTCTCCTTGTCATTGGAGTCCCTTTTGTGTCCCCACTACTCCCTAAATTGCACATATTAATGAAAACATATATCCCTTCTTTTTTGTGATTGGCTAATCTCACTTAACATAATGTTCTCCAGATCTTTCCATTTCCTTGCAAATGCTGTTATTTTGTTCTTCTTTATTGCTGAGTAGAATTCCATTGTGTGTATTTCCCATAATTACAGATGAATGGATTCAAGTGTTTGTTAATACCAATGTATTACAGTAAAAAATGTATAATGTTAAATGGATATCATTCCTTAAATCTTCTCAAATCTGTCTGCTTCTCTCCATTCAGCTTTCATTATCTCTTGCCTCACTGAAATAGCCTCCTACCTGCTCTTCCAAACTCAAATCCCATAGTCCACAGGATGTGCTATGGGTCCCACCAGGTACCAACTAAAGGTGCTGAAGCAGGAAATATTCATATAAGGCAGGTCACACAATTAAGAGAGTAAAAGTCACAGTGGTGAGAAAATGTGCTAAAAATATGAGGCTTTCATTCTAGTCCCAGTGTAGAGCATTTGGGATCAACTAGAAGACAAATCCAGGTAAGTAGGAGCCATTTCCAGCTACCATGACCTCTTTTCCGATGTATATTCTTCTTGCGGATCAAACGCTAGGTGTTCACAGGAGTCTACTACAATTGACCTCTGGTTCCTATCGTGGTTCTGGAGAAATCTTCATTCTGTGCACATCTGGTAGAAATGGAGAGGCGAGGATATCTCTATGGATGGACCAACTGGAGCCCTCTCATGATGAGCTCACAGTGGGATGATGTACCACCTTGAATAGCCACTTGGATGAACTGTACCTCTTTCAGTAGTTCTAAGTCAATGAAGAATTTTTTCGATTAATAAGCCCATTTTTTCCAAATTCTTTCAAATAAAATATGTCTTCACAAAGAATGTGAATTTTGAGGACTCAGTAGGATGATGTTTAGAAGTTAAGGTAGCAGTGGAAGGTGTTTTCTTTTAGATAGAGGCAATAAGATACACAAAGATGGGAAAACATGGAGTTCCAAGAGAACTGCATACTGTTTTGTGGGTTTCTCATGAAAGGTATATTATCTATTACTAGCCATTATGTGCATTGGCTTTGTCTATACAAAGATGAACCAGTTAAGTCATTTGCACATTATTGAGACAGATATCTACTGAATGTGTACTATATCCTAGACACTACCACAGAGGAGAGTAAGACATGGTCCTACTCTACTTACTGTTGGGAAATTCAGGTGCTTCTGTGTGGCAGAACAGTGGTGGAGAGGAGTCCAACCTTAGTTTTATAACCTCTTAGCAGTGTTGACAACAAGATTACTTGTATACCTCTTGCCACATCTTTCTCAGTACCCAAGAAACTGGATAGAGGATGTTCTCCAAAAATCATTGTCAGATTTAAAAAGTTAAAAATCATGTGTTTAATGGAAAGGTATGATTTTAATACAGAGGAACTTTGTATGAGAAGTAATTGGTATAAGAGAATGAAAGATTATGGTAGCTTAATGAGAAAAGGTTGGCTAAAATTAAAATCTTATAAGATGCTAAATGTAAGTCATTTCAGTTATTTAAATTTGCATTTTGAAGCCAGGATGTAGGTGATTTATAGATAACATCTTTATCATAGAACTCTGCCAGTTCATCTGAACCTAAATTTTACTTTTGTGTATTTGGAAGTGCATCATAATCAATAGAATTTCTCTTTCTCCTTATCGATTCTCAAATCACAGTTGAAGCCTGCTGCTTCAGGAACTAGACAGATTGAAGGAGCCTTTCGGTGAACATGAACAATGGCTATTAAGTGTTCATATAGAAAGGGGTTGAGAGTAGTAAAATAAATTATTACAGCTTGGAGCCAGAAAATAAAAGCTTACACAAATCTGCTTGATCTTAATGTCCCTAAATTCAGAGTATGTTTCCTTTAAATGAATGCAGGGCACTAATCTCTCTAAATCTCAAAGGGGAAAGTTTTAGATGGGCCATTAGTAAATGTGCTATTGGAGTAAAACTCCAAATAAATGATGGGTGGAAACCAAGTGAGTTGTTAGTGTAAAAGCAGGGAATCCTTTTGGCCTCAGGCACTGGAATATTGCCTTTGGTTGATACAGCACAAAAATCAGAGAAATGATGTAAAAATGTTTTCATATGCTTCCAAGAATAGACAACTAGAATGGGTGGGCCATGTTTCTATCTTCAAGACTTCTACATCAAAAATAAATCTCTTGGAAATTATGCCTTCCAATGGAAATAACCTTTAACAGAAACCAAATAGAAAACGGATTCACATTTCTAATATTTGCTTTATAGACATTAACACTTACATTGTTTAAAGCAAGAGCTACCCCACTTCTTACAATTCATTATTTCAAAAAAATATTTTCAAGATGTTAAAACTATTAAATTTTTTTATTAAGATGTGAGGAAAAAGTAGACAAAGCATTCAATTATATGACTCATTGTTGCTGAATATTTTTTATTTTTAAACTATAATCATCAATGCACATTAATTATACAAATTGATGGGTTTCACTGTGACATTTCCATACATGCATCATACATGCATATATCTTTCTTGGATCATGTACACTCTGCTTTCTACTCTATCTTTTTAAATTAAAAATTAGAACACTGTGTTTATTTAGTGGACTATAATGAAAACATACTACTTGAGACTTCTTCCTTAGATAACATCTTACTCATTAAATATTACCTTAAGGAATAACTATGTACAATAGCTACAAAATTACTGCCAAATAGGTTTCATGAGGCATCAAATATTTGAGCAATACCTTTTTTAATAGTCAACCTAATTAAAGAAGGTAATCCAAATCATTTGTTTAACAGAAGGAAATCTTATTGATTATACATTCTCCTGAGGCATAGACACAGCTCCATTTCAACAACAGAAAAAGCTTAATGGTAATCCAAACATTATATGTAATTACTGACAACTTGCTATTTTCCTCCTTTGGATAAAATTCTTACATAACTCTATATTATACAATTTAGTTACTTTTAGAGTTTTCCTACCAGCAATCAAACTAAGAAAAAAAAATAATTAAGGGCTTTTGAGAATGTTACATTTCAGGATACTAAACAATGAAAATAAGCAAAAATATGTAAAGTTTATTTCAATTATTGAAGCAACATGACAAAATTATGTTGGTTAAATAATATGCATCATATTATTGCAACTTAAAAAATACATAGTACAATTTGCTGGGAATTTTGTGGATCTTTAATGTTTGGTAATGAGTGTCTCTTTGCTATTTCAATTCATAACTCATGATTACAAATTATTCAAATAATTATTTTAAAACATGTGTGTGTTATTGGAGATTGATTTTTTCCTAAATGTTTCAACTGTGAGGAAGAAAAATATGTATATGGGAAGAGGGAAGCTTTAGGTAAGTAACAAAAGATGAACACATTCTGTATTAGTATTTATTAAAAGTTACATGTTATAAAACATGATGTTGAAAATGTATTATCCTGTTTGTGTTTTAACATTCAAAGACCCCGCCATGACTTTAATTCTAGAATTATACTTTTGAATTTTTATTATTTATTTTAAGAAACAGCTCATATCTTTAAAGCTCTGGAATGGTGTAAATCATTACAGTGGTTTTACATTTTCATGGGATCAAGGAAACAACAGTAAGCTCATAAAACAGATACCACTAATTATGCAGAGGAGAACTCATAAAGTCACTGGGAGAAGCATGTTTTATATTCATGAACACATCATTAAAAGTTTAAGACATGCTATCAAATTCTACATTTTAATACTATACCCAACAGCATTAAACCCTCCCAACAAGAAAATCAGATTGTTTAATGATCCTTTCTTGTCACACTGGTTTTATATGTCTGCAGTTGAAGCAGATGTGGAATTTGTATTGCTGAACTTTTTAAAAAATCACTGGCCAATTAAAAAATCATTTGTCCTTTACATCTAGTTTTTAAAAAGGTTTGCATTATCTTCCAACCTACATCTTGTAAATAAAGTTTATTTATTGATGTAATAAGCCTTGATTCTATATTGCATGTATGGATTTTTAAAATAACCATTTGGGTTTTCTTTAGAACATGTAAAAATGTAAGGGGGTATAATGATGATAAAATGGTTTCCATTTTAAATTAATTTCTAAATTGAAAATTAAAACTGAGAAATAAGATGAAATCAAATTTAGTAGGGCACATATGAAAATACAAAAGTATGTCCTATCTCAAAGAGAAATCCAGAAATCATCCACAATGTTGATATTGTAGACAGCAATTTTAAGCGATGTTCATAGAACATCACAAACATTTGCCAATACAGACACACACATTTAAACTGTAGCCTTTCTTTACTTGTTCACAAAGGGACTGCAGATGTCTGATGTCTTAATTTGTGTACAATTCCAAACATTTTCCACTTGTACATAAGTAAATGCTTTCCATTCCACGATTTAAGCACATCTTATAGACAGCTCTGGAGTACACACTACTCGGGTATTTTAACGGGAATTTTTCATGCTGATAAGCTTCAAGCGTAATCTCAAAGTGAAAGTAAAATATAGTCATGACAATTTCAGAGAGGAGACCAAAAACGTTACAGAGGGAAGAAAATAAAGAGTGGTTAGTTTCTGTGGGTAAGAAATTAGCCGTGGGAAAATAAAGACATTTAAAAATACTTAAAATCTAGAGGAGAGATTTATGCACTAGACCAGAGTTTGAACTAAAGGAACCAATCACTTCAAGAAATTTACTGAGGGTTTATTACTGGAACTTGGTGAAGACAGCTGTGGCGATGGACGATCATGGGAAGAAGACAGGAAGCCTGGGGCTGCTCTCCAGCTGTCTGGTATGGTAGTTCTATTTTGTTATGATTTCATCTTCATTCGATAATTTCTTCTCTTTTTTTCATGCATTGTTGTGGACTTCAAATGATGAAAATACATGGATAAAATATTTTAAAAAAACAATGTACAAGCTTTGATTTTTAGAATGACCCAATCAGGATAGATACTGCCTTGCAGTTTAAAAGTCATAGTAACTACTCTTAAAAAGCACACTGGCATGCTGTATAAACACAAAGTAATAAACATGGTGAACTATAATGCCAATAACATTTCCTGAAAATTTTACTGAACTGAAATATGGAGGGGCAAATGGGTAAGTAGATGAGATTTTTATTATACACCAATTTATCTTCTGATAAAAGTATATTACATTTATACATACAGCAGCAGCGCCTACTAAATGTCAGTCATTATTCTGAGCCCTTAACATATTTTAATTAATCTTCTTAGTAACTCAAGAGGTACATATTATTATATATTATATATATATATATATATATATATGTATTATTATCCCTATATTATAGGGAGGAGACTGAGATAAAGTAATCCACCCAGGTTCTCAGAATTCATAAATGGAGGAACTGAGATTAAAAAACTGGGCAGTTTATGAAAAGTTCTCAGAATGTGATATAATTTTGATCATTTCACAAATCATGTCATATATATATACATATATATCATATATACATACATATCACATAGGTGTTAAATTATGTTTAGGTATTCTTAAAATACATGCATTTATTTTATTAACCTCTAAATAGCTTGTATGTTTTAGACTATCTGAATCTCGTAAGCAAATCTCCAGGGTTAGGCACCCAAAGACAAGAAGATGACTGGCACTAAGTCCATTTAACCTTTAAATGTGAAGAAATGCAGATTTGGTCCTTGGAGGTTAACTGATACGTAAATATTTTTAGTGAAACTACTGGTCTATGGACAAGCATAGAACCTCTCTCCGCTTTCAGGAATCTACTTTTACAAATTCTGAGCTGGTTTTAATTTAAGCATTACCAGTGAAATACAACAACTAGGAAGAAAAGATGGTTACTCATTTGCATCGCCAATTGAATAACGCCTGTAATTATTCAGTCACCAAAGTTTGATCCAACTGCGTTTCCTCTGCCAAATGCAGCTGCTCAACCCAACGAACACTGATTTGATTTTTCTGCAGGGCCCGCGTTCCCTCGCCGCTCTCGTGATGAATAAATAATGCCACGATGCCGCAGAGCTGCGGATCTTGCCCTTCTGTGAAAAGGGGCTGCATCTGCTTCTTCTCAGACATTCAGGATCCTAAAGGAATAAGACACCAGAGGCCTGTGAATGAGAAGGCCTTTTCAGACGTACAAAGCCTTAGCTCCTGAATCCACCTTCGCCAGTTTGGAGAAAAGGGCTTTTGGCACCAAGTCATCCTTCAGGGAAAGACTGATAATGATCACTTCAGCCGTCCTGGGCCTGCTGCCTCGCCAGCTTCAAAGGCTTTCTCTCTCAATCAACATTAAATCGTCATTTTGCCAGGGATGCAGGGACAGCTGTACACAATCTATTTATTTTAAAACAGATTACAGCCGTGTCCTTCTGCCAAAATATAAACTTCTTCACATTGCGTGTACTTTAATACTTTTTTTTTAAAACTTGGAATTTTTATTTCTAATTTAGTGTTCCAAATTAGCATTACTATCTCACCTTATGGACTTCATCTTCTCAAAAAAGCTCATAATTTTATCAGTTACCCAGATAATTTAAGCAACGAGATAAAAATAGGCCAAAACAAAACTTTTTTTTGCATAAATCATCCAAATATTTCAGGCTAAACAACTATGAACTCCCCACTCACTACATCATTTTCTTTGGTATGTACAGATTCCAGACCAGTCTAATTGTCTTATTACATGGTCTTAACCACCTGATGTTTAGTCAAGCCATTTCTCTTTTTCTTCTTTAAACTGTAGATCCAGGCGTCCACATCTTTTACCTTTGTTTTGATTCCAAGACACTGGTAACCCTCAGCCTTCTTGTCCCCTGGTGGTCCTGATAAGTCCAGCAAAACTACAAAGGCATTTTACTACTCAATTAAAGAAAAATTGATTTCTTAAAAACAGATAATGGGACAGAACACTAAATTTTACCCCTAGTCCATCACTTCAGTTTAACACAAAATGATATTAAACTATAATATCTAAGGTTAATTAATGACGATTGCTTTGAAACCATATATATTTTTAATAGCTACAATTAAGTAGATACAAGGTACATTAAGTAGAAACAATGTACCTTAAGTGGATATAATCAACTAATACAAAAATCCTTGCTTAAGTAACTTGGTTCAAAACAATAATATTAACAGTACAAACAAGTATAGAATTAGAGGGTGGTCATATTATGTAATATTTAATTGATTTTTGAGTAGTTTATGTTTGTTGACAATACATTATGTTAATACCTACTTTGTGCCAATTACTGAATGGAGCAACATAGAATACATTTTTACTTAATTATTTACTATAGTATTAGATAGTAACCAATAAATATTTCTTTCGGTCCTATAATTCTAGCATCTCTTGATAACAATATTTTTAAAACTCTTATATTTTGTTAGAAATATAGAAAGGAAAAATGTGGATTTGAATTTTCTTTCTTAAAATACATACCAGAAGAGCCAGGCATGGTGATGCATACCTGTAATCCCAGCTACTCATGAGTCTGGGGTAGGAGGATCACAAGTTTGAAGCCAGCCTGGGCAACATATTGAGACCTATCTCAACCAACAGCAACAAATATATATATATATATATATATATATATATATATATATATATGCCAGAAGTTGACATTCAATAATTCTACAGAATCATATATATAGATCATATATAGATCACATATATGATCATATAAGATATATATATATATACACCAGAAGTTGACATTTTACAATTCTATAGAATCTTAGGTTGAAAAAGTCCTCGGTACTAAAGTTTTTCAATCAGAATTTATATCATGTTTATATCATGTAGGCACTGGTGGAGGAGGCATTGAATGATCATTAGAGAGACTATTTAATTTCTATTGTTTTCATCATTCAGAAAAGTTTTATAAATGAAAAACTGAAAAGATAAGAAGCAAAACTCACAGAATAGAAGAAACTAAAGACTACCAACAGATGAGCACCTCTTTTCTTCTATTTACAATAGAAAGAGCAATTGCCAGCAAAGGGGTGTGTCACTGAACCTCCTTCCAAGAATAAATGGAGCCTGGGCCCCACAGCCCCCCCCCAAACACATGTCTTGAGTATGGAGAGACTGGGAATAGAAACTACAAATCATAGCTCTGCTGCCTTCGCACCCTCCAAAGCAGGAAGGAGCTCCTGCCTCTGTCCATATTTAAAGTGCTGACACATTTCCTGAGTGCTGTCAGGAAAGTCTAAGGGGCTCCTGCATAAGACCATGCTCGTACAGCTCAGCAGCAAATAGATGGAGGTCTCTAACATAGTTCAGGAGATCTGAAACATCTCATTTTCTCTTCTGTGTTCTCAGCCTTTGTTTTTTCCCACGCCTTCAGCTCTCCTGATAAAATTCCTAATCCTTCCCACTTAATTCTTGGGTTTGCAAACAGCCATAAATGGTACATTTAGGAAGCAGTGCAACCTGGGGACTGAAATCATGGGTGTTAGAATCGCCTGCACGCACTGCCTGTTCTGGTCCTGGTTCTGACACTGTCTAACCATGTACCATTGAGGTGTTACTCCAGGTCTTCCACATAAGTCCCTAAGTACTTGTAGGATTGCCCTGAGAATGAAATGAGGAAGCGTGTGTAAAGTGCTTAGCATAGTCCTTGGCATATAGTAAATGCTCAATAAGCATTATATATTATCATTATCACTCATCATAGATAGCATTCAGGTCTGTGAGGCCATAGCACAAAAGCTACAAATAAATATAATTATTAATTATCAGGTGATGTTATTATTTCAGCATTGCTAGTTGGCATACACCATAAAAGGACAGGTCTTGTTGCTTCTCTGAACAAAAATGAATATAACTCCATAATATTGGATAGCTATTTATGGTCATGATTGCGAAAGATGAGGAATTTACTTTTTAGATTGATTTATATGATGGTTGTAAGAGGCTGTCTTCAGAATTCCTGGAGAGACACCCAACTCACAAGCAAAGCCCTGGAAATCCTTTGATTGCTGCATTCCACAAACCATCAGCAAAGTGTTTATTTGGTTTAAAGGCTGACATGGTTCATCCTCTCCAGAGGTTTCAGAGTTAATACTTTATCCTTAAGTTCAAGAATTCATATCACCAGTGGAATTTTTTCCCATCAGGATGAAATATCTGGGCTTCAACACTGAGGAAATACATCCAGGCATTTCACGACTGGACTTCTCAGGACTGAAATAAGAATTCTGCCTTAAATGTTATGTATATAAGCACTTATTCTCTATCTTCAGATTATTTAGCAAAACATTTTTCTTAGCTACTTTCCCTGTGATTCTTTGACTGGAACTTTGCAATTTTCATTTTTTTAGAAATAAAATTTTATCATTTTGTATGTTTTCATGGTCAAAGTCACACTAAGCTGAAGGCAGTGTTCTGAAATATTGAAATATCATATTCCTGAACATTAAATGAGAGAAGTTATGGACAACTGAAACATTAACAAGGGGTGACTTAGCTTCTGAAACTAAAAATCTTTATAAAAACGAAGACAAGAAAACAATTAATGAAAAATTTTATTTAAAAGAACCCAATGAAATAATCAGAATAGGAAAGAGTTCCCCAAACATACAAGAATGTTAGAGCTAGTTAGAAGAAATTCAACATAAAATGAATTATATTTCATGTTCTATTAAAAAGTAGTACTAGCCGGGCGTGGTGGCGCACACTTGTAATCCCAGTACTTTGGGAGGCGGAGACCGGAGGATCCGGGTTCGCGGCCAGACTCAGCTCTGTCTCTCTCTCTCTCTCTCTTTCTCTCTCTCTCTCTCCCTGTCTCTCTCTCTCTACCTAGTGAGGCCCTCCGCAACTTCATGAGACTCGGTTTCAAAATAAAGTATAAAAAAAATAGGGCGGGGGGTGTAGCGCGGAGGTAGAACGCCCCTGGGTTCAATCCCTGGTACCACAAAAAAAAAAAAGTAGTACTGATTAAAGATAGTCATAAAATTAACAGTCCAAAAATGGTCCAGGTAGTAAACTCAATACATACATTATAAAAACATTTAGACATATAAAAGATAAATATAGGGCATTATAGTTGATATAACTTTAGTTTGGATGGTCAAGCTTCTTAAAGGCTGGGTTTTCATTCTTTGGGGCAGAGCAAGCTATGATCTGGTACACACTACTTCCCCTCATCCCTCCCCTGTTTACTTTCAGTCATGCTTTCCCTGGTATGTGGCACCTTCACATCACCCCCTGCCTCTGTAGCACCCCACCCTCCATTGGCCCAATCCTGCTTCCATTGTGGATATACCTCCATCAAAGTAAAACCCATTGACTCTTTCTACTGTGAGCTGCTCACAACTGCCCAGGAATATATCAAAATACTTCCAATTGTCCCCTTCACTATCAATGTTACTTGCTGATGAGATGGTAAAGACAATATCTAGTTAAATAGTTTATGAGACTGTGATTTCCAGGAGTTTCCAAGAATTAATGTGTGAACTTTTATAATGAATAGTTCCAAATTAATAATAAATGCTGGAATTTCTTGCTGGCTAGCACTCTCTGAAACCTCATGCAAGAAATCACCTATTTCACCTTCATATATTGCCAGGCAAATGGTAGCCTGAGATGCCATATTTGCTACCATACACCCTTCATTCGTAGCATATAGATCAGTCCTTAGAATATTCTCATTGTATGTAAAAGAAGCTATATGAAACCATTCTGCCTAAAAGAAAGAAACAAAGAAAAGGTAGACTACCTTTTCCAACATTTAAATGATATCGAAGGGGAGAATATCCTTAAGTAGAAGAATGCTTTGCCACTTGACATTTTCTGCAATTTCTATGCATTATACTTTTAGGCCGTATATGAGAAAATGTAACTAAAACTGTATTAGTTTTATCAGCAATAAAAATTTTTCCATGCAAAGTGAAGAATTGGAGCAATTATTAAATGTCCTCCCCAAATGCTCCATTTTATGAAATATCTACACAATTAAGACAAAATGACAGTCCAGCTTGACCTATGTGGATAATTGGCTCAATTCTCCAATTTATTTTGCAAATATAGCCACCATCAGAATGATAAAATTATATCTATTATAAAGATACCTCAAAAGGCTGAGCCATCCGGGTCAGAAAATTGAAAACAAAGCCAAATGTTTACTCAAAATCAAACCCAGAACTTCTTTTGAAATTCACTGAAAGAGCAATCATTTCCAATGTCTTTTCACCCTCTGGTATGAGATGGAAGTCAAACTGAAAATACTGAAACACTTTAAGAAAGGCAGTAAAACAAAAACAAGCCTTCTTGTAAGCCTTCCAGATGAAAGAGTTTCGAATAAGCATTTAATCATGTGGATCCTGGTTCAAGCCAAGCTGAACCTCAAAGGTTTACCTGTGCTCATTATTTGGAATTCACAGTGCAATGGAAATGCATTGCATCTATCAGGAACATTGAGGATGAAATGATTTTTGTAAGGAAACTGCATGTTTACATTAAGCCCATAGTTCTGGTCCATCTGGCAGCAGGGAAACACGGAATGCTGCACTTCTGCCAGGCCGTTTGGAGGTGGTTTTGTTTTCGACGTTTTGATTCTGCCTTCACGTTCTGCGTCTTTTTATCCTTGCAAAAGATTTGAAGCTTAAATCAATGTGCAAACCAATTTTCCCAGCTGATTTCAAATTTCTGTAGCTTTGTGTAATGAGAGGCGATTTGGGTAAAAACAAAATGTTTTTGGAGAGAAAGTTGCTTAGAATATGGCAAGGAATATGAATACAATTGAGCAGTATTAGCTATGTTCACAAAGTGTAAGTGTGATGAATCATAATTTAAATTTAATTACCATAGTGAGCTGATTAAGAATGCCCATCTCTAAGAAAGTTTTTGAATTTGGTGTATTTTAGAATTGATCTTATATTTAATTGGCTACCAAACTGGCCAAGTGACCTGGTAAAAACCCATATTTTCTGCTGTGCCATGAAGAGACAACTAATAATCGAAGAGGGAAAAATTTTGTTTGCTTGTTTGTTTGTTTCCGTAAGCAGATTTGTATTTCAGAGCACCAGGCTCAACTTTCCTGACACCTTGTCTTAAGAAACACTGGAGATTGTAAATTAAATAAATCACCACTACCAAGAGGTGGCCCTAAAATAATTTGGCCTAACTCCAGAGCTGATTCTATTTCTTCTTCCTTTTGGAAGGTGACAGCGCCTCTTCTCCAAGACAGGATATCCAAGCGCACTGTATACACACTCTGAAAAATCATGCTCACAACTGTCACATGAAAGAATCTGCAAAGTTCCATTTCCACATTGTTTTGGCTTCCTCCAGACCCTGACAATAACCAGACGATAGGCTTCACTTGTTCTGAAGCCATAGATAAATACTAGAATGATATAAAGAATAAAACAAACTGCTTTCCAGAAACGAGGCCTGTAAATCACACAGTCCAGCAGGTTTGGCTTCCAAAACATCTAAATTCTTCCTGGGTGCCAATAGTGTCTACTACAGAAGAGTCACTGGATTATCTTTGATAAGGACTGATTACTCCTACAAAAAGTAGGGGCCTGGGTATGTAGCTCAGTGGTAGAGTCTAGGCTGCCAGCCTGAGTTCAATCCCCAGCACCACAGGAAAAAAATAATTCTACAAAGGATGTCAAGGAAGAAGAAAAATCGGGGTCCTGGGAGTATTACCTCAAGAAGTTTATCATAGAGACACTTATAAAACACCTCAAAAAGATATTTTTGTCAAGCTAGACATAGAAATAAGTACTCTCTTATTAAGAACCTGAACAATGAGAAGAATGAAAGCAATATTGATATTCTCCTGACCGCTGGCACACTGAGTCACCATCAGTAACTCTGAAGGTCACTAGTAGGTTTTTGTATGTGTTTAATTAAACCACTTTATGGAAGTATAGTATACTCACACACACATATATAAAGTAGGCAAATCATAAGTGTGAAAATCAATTAATTTTTGTAAGGTGTATACAACTGAGTTAGCACAGTCAAATCAATAAATACATCATTACCTACATCTTAGAAGAAATCCTCATGACCCCTCCAAGTCACCACCCTAGGTTCATCTCACAGGAAAAATCAATAGTTTAACGTCCAAGACCATAAATTGCTTGTTTGGGGAATTTTACAAATACAATCGTACACTATACGCTCTTTTATGTCCATTTTCCTTTGCTCAACATTCCATTTGTGAGATTTATCCGGATTGGTACAGATCATAGATCACTATTTTTCATTGTTCTGTAATACTCAGGTGCATGGATGTATCACAGCATGTCCATTCTACACTGGTAGACGTGGGTGCTTTCAAGTTTTATGCCATTACAAATAGTGTTGTCCTGGCCAGGCGTGGTGGCGCACGCTTGTAATCCCAGTACTTTGGGAGGTAGAGACCGGAGGATCTGGGTTCGCGGCCAGCCTCAGCTCTCTCTCTGTCTCTCTCTCTTTCTCTGTCTTTCTCTGTCTCTGTCTCTCTCTGTCTCTCTCTCTCTGTCTCTCTCTCTCCTTAGTGAGGCCCTCCGCAACTTCGTGAGACCCGGTTTCAAAATAAAGTATAAAAAATAGGGCCGGGGGCGTAGCGCGGAGGTAGAACGCCCCTGGGTTCAATCCCCGGTACCGCAAAAAAAAAAAAAAATAGTGTTGTCCTAAATATTATTGTGTTTATCTTTTGATGCAAATTTTAATGTATATCTGCAACAGGTATGAATTTCTGGGTCATCGGGATGTACATCTTCAACTTGAATAGATAATGCTGAACAGTTTTCAGAATGATCATACCAAATGACACTTCACCAGCTATTAATGAGCGCTCCTCCAGTTTCTCCATGTCTTTGCTAATACTTAAAATTGTCTTTTTCATCTCAACCATTTCAATGGGTATATAGTGCTATATCATGTAGTTCTTTCTGATGATAAATGAGGTTATATATACACACATATATATATAGAGAGAGATGTTTATATATAGATGATGCTTTTATAGATATAGATGATGTTTAAATTGAGGAAGGGAGAAAATAACTTTATATATATACACATACATAAATACATATATGAAGAACTATATTAACTTATTAATATATACATATGCATGAGTTATATATCATCCATTTGGATATCCCCCTTTGTGAAATATGTGTTTATGTCATTGCATGGTTCAATTTAGCTTTAATTATTTCCCTTTTCTCTCCTTTAAGGTATAGTTTTTATATTTGTGGAAGACCAATTTAGAAGACTCTGTGCCAAGCCATATATTGCCCACTTGGTCCTCACAGTTCTATCAGGAAAATCTCACCAAACCTTCTTTTTTTAATCAGTGAGAATACTGAATCTCAGAGAGGGTAAGTAACTGATCCAAAGTAACACAGCTCCTAATTATCCAAACTAGGATTTAAACCCAGGGTTTTCCTTAAACTGATGATTTTTCTACTTAGAGATCCGAATCTAGGCAAAGTCATTATAAGTAAAAAAAACACCACTAATAAACACTGAAGAATATTTAAAGGAAAAGGTGTGAAAAGTATGTTTGCATTTATTCTCACATGTCCTTAGAACATTTAATGTCCTATTGAGGAAAGAAGAGAAAATACACATGATACTAAGGTCCTATCCAAGCAACTCCTTTTTTTTTCTTTTTTCTTTTTTGGGGTACTGGGGATTGAAGCCAAGGGCATCCTACCTCTGAGCTACACCCCCACCCTATTTTTATTTTTATTTTTATTTTTATTTTTATTTTTGCAACGGGATCTCACTAAGTTGCTGAGGCTGGCTGGGTACCTGCAACCCTCATGTCTCTGCCTCCCAAGTACTGGGATTACAGGTATGTGCCCCACACCTGGCTCCAAGCAACTCTTAACAGGATCAGAGAATAGGATTACAATCTATCAGAAACAAAGAGCCTTTAGCCATACTTATATATTTTCCCCCGATTACTCATTCTTCTCATGAAAACTTGAGTGGGTAATTCCTGCGTCTGACATTTGAACAAGTCACTAATGTAAAAATGGGGAACTCAAAGCTTCAACTTCACACTTTACTGTGTTTTTTCCAGTGCTCTTGGGGAAAACACCTTTTCCTAAAGCACTCGATTGAATAGAGTTAACTTGCTCCCCAATGTTTCCTGGGCTTTTTAGTAAATCACAAACACAGAAGACATTCTTTCAGCATAGATGATGTTTAAATTGAGGAAGAGAGAAAAGGCAGAAAGGAAATCTGTCATGCTGGATGAGTGGAAACAGTCGACAGGCCAAACATACGATGGTCTGTCAAGAGATTACCTAGTTATAGAGGTTTTATTATGCACATTATTGTAATTATCATGCTATCTGTCTACTTTGAACGTGATTCAAGCCGGTCTCACAGCTTACTGTCAAGAGAGATCAAAACAGTTCCGTTTGTTGAACCATCCTCAGCTCATTCTGAATCCGGCGAGATGCAGAAATATGGTCTGTGCTCAAGAGACTAATTACAAAAATTGGAGGCCAGGATTTTAAGTTACTTAATGGCTTTCCTGGCTTAAGAAATATGGCTTTTACAAATTCATCTAGTAAACATGCTATGATGTTTATACTATATAATTGAAACATCTTGCTTTTTATTTTAATATAAATTAACCCAAAGCTCGCAGCAATGCGGGACTAATTGCCCTGAACCTGGAAAGGAGGAATGACTTCTAGGCCTTGTGAGATTTTTTACTTCTCTTGTTTTTTACCCATAGACAACGAGGACAGGCACTGCGTCACCAAGTTCCCTTCTAACTGAAGACCCACCATGCTATGGTCCTGCTGCTTCCAACTGTGAAGAAGTGTGCTACAGTAAGCAACTGGGGTGGGGAACCCTAAAAATGAGAGAGCGCATGTACCAGAAGAAGTGATTTGTTTGGTTTGCTTCTTAAGCACATCTCTCTGGGTACATAATCATGGTTCTGCCTCTTTGTAGCCGATTATGAACAACGAATTCAGAAACGAAGTACTTGGGTCAATGGAGGAATGTTCTTTGGGAAGTTGGAGGAAGTTCGGGGTAGAGAAATAAAAAAGATACACACAGAAAGGAAAGAGAGAAAGCTACCACACTTGCAAATTTTCCCAAGTAGCCTCTCTTGGCAAAGCAGGACACACAAATAATCAAATAATACTACTATGTATGAAGTACTTACCATGTGCTAAGTACTTTATATGCTGAAGGATCTCTCTCTCTCTCTCTCTCTCTCCCTCTCTCTCTCTCACACACACACACACACAGCATGCCACCTGGTCTTGTAACTTCCTCCTCTCTGTAGACACATTTTAAAGTCCAAGCTTCTTTATAGTTTGATGCTCATAGTTTAAGAAAAATCATGTGTGGTCCTGGGGATTGAACCAAGGGAACCAAGGGGCATTCTACCTCTGAGCTACACCCCTGGTCCTATTTTTTATACTTTATTTTGAAACCGGGTCTCACAAAGTTGCGGAGGGCCTCACTAAGGAGAGAGAGAGAGAGAGAGAGAGAGAGAGGCAGGGAGAGAGCTGAGGCTGGCTGCGAACCGGGATCCTCCGGTCTCCGCCTCCCAAAGTACTGGGATTACAAGCGTGCGCCACCACGCCCGGCTCATAGTAAAATTTTAATAACTATATATGTATAATCACACTTGGTGCTTGTTTTTCTGAGCTATGTTGTATATTCCCCACAATAACATTTTTCTCTTATAACATCTCCTATATGGATAACCTTTAAATGATATTAATCAGCTTCTCCATCAGTAAAATGGGAATAATAATTATACCTTTCTCACAGGATTGTTCCAATAGTTCAAAGAGCTACTTTTCTAAAGTACTTATAACAATGCCTACCACATTAAAAAGAGCAATGTAAAATTTTGTTAAACAAAATAAATCTCAATTGTTGCCATTTAATTCTTTCCTTAAAATATTGGCCTAGTAGGAAAGACTGTGCCATAGATATTTGTGTCCTTACAGGAAAGCAGAAAAGGAAGTCAGAAGGAAGGAAAGAAATAAAATAATATTTTACTGAATAGTTCCAATAAGCTAAACACTGAATTAGATGTTGTTTTAAATAAATTTTCTCATTTAATCTTCCAAAGAACTACATGCTTTGTAGCCTGCTTTTCCCTGGGTATGATTTCTCATATTAAAAATGAGAAAACAGGATCAAAGAAGATAAATTTCTTGCCAGTCAGGCATAGTAGTGACTCAAAATAATTTAAAATATTTTGTCTTTCACATGTTTCCGTTCATTACTGTTATGGTCAGATATAGAATGTCTCCTGAAGATCACCTGTATTAATGTTCAGAGTTGATATAATTGAGTCTTGACGTTTGTAATTTTATCAGTGGATAAATCCATTGTAATGGATTTACTGGGTGGTAACCTAGACTGGTAGGGTGTGTCTAGAGAAGGTGGGACCCTGGGGATGTGGCCTTAGGGACTGTGCTTTTGTCTTTGAATCCCCTTGCTTCCAGCTTCCATGGCGGGAGAGCAGAGCCCTTGCTCTCTCCTTCTCTCTGCTTCCCACCACCATGTCCTGAGATCCAAAGATCCTGGCCTCATGTGGACTGAATCTGAAATTTCCAGAAACTGTGAGCAAATAAATTTTCCTTCCTCTAAGTTGTGTCAGTTATTTGGATTATAGCAGTGAGAATGTTTACCAAGACAATTACTAAAACTGGTTTTGCAGAATTTCTGAGGTCAAATGTGGACAGCATCCATCCATCTACCTGCCTACCTTCCTACCTACCTACTACCTACTATCTGCCATCTACCAATATACCTACCTTCCTACCTACCACCTACTACCAACTACCTGCCACCTACCAATCTAGCTACCTAGTTACCTACCACCTACTACCTGCTATTACCTATCTTCCTACCTGCCTACTTACCTACCTACTATCTACTACCTGCCGTCTACCAATCTACCTACCTGCCTACCTACCTACCACCTACTACCTACTACCTGCCATTACCTATCTACCTACCTGCCTATCTACCTACTTTCTCTCTAATGACATCTTCTTATCATACTTTGTATTATGGGTTCACTTAGGTCAACTTACTAACAATAGGGATCTAGTGTGGCATTTCTGACACTTCATATCCAATAAGATATTAATACATGTTCTCTGAAAATTAGTCCTAAGATCAAAAGTACTTGTGAAATACTAGATTAGAAACATGAAATTGATTGGTTTGCTGCATAACTTCTCAAAACTTTGAATATCCCAACATTGCTATTTATCTCCTAGAAGGTCATAAGATCTATTACAAAGCCAAATGTATTTTAATACAGGATTTTTTTAAACCATTAACATTTCACAAGCTATCAGTGTTCAGCAGAACATGGTGTAGAAAACTCAGCCTTTTTGAAAAAAAAAATACCAGACACAATGGGAAAGCACATAGAAGTCGAGAGCAAGTATCTAGAATCTAGAACCCTAAGAACAGCATTTTAATACACTGAAAATGTAGCTTTCACAGGCCAGGGGCTAGACTCATGCCCACTTCCTAGTAGAACTCAATGGATATAAGTTAAATAATGAATGATTATGTTAAATAATGAACGAGTGAGTATGAGTCGGTTCTTCTGTTTGAAGAGAGTTTATCACGATATTCTTCTCATCCCACCTGGAATCAGTCACAGAAAGGAAGGAAGAAGTGACATCATACTGTGTCTTTATTGAAATTAAGTTACATATGCAAAAATCTTTAAAAGATTGTACATTTACTTAATAAATATTTGATGAAGGAATAAATAAAGAAAATCTCAGAGCAAGAAGAAAGAGGACTGTGTGCATAAGAGACACTGGTACAGAGCCAAGAAGGCAGACTCTTGAGAATGAAGACCACACACGCATGTGCACACACGCACAGACACAGTTGCCCAATCTCAGAATCCTTTGGAAAAATTTCCTTAGTGTACCAAGACAAACATTTGAATATTTTTACTATTCATTTCTATAAAAGAGAAACTATTAGAGGCAGGAAAACATATGTCATGTGGGAAGCTTTTGATATCATTTTGAATTATACAACCACAAATATGCCAAATTTATTTTGGACAACAATGTTAGAAGAGGAAAGGGAATGGGGAAGGATCATTGATCATTTGCCTTGTGGATTATTTTTTTATTTTAAAGCATCTTTCTTTCTTCATTCCTCCACAAATCTTTTACTCTCTGCTTCCCACTCTGTTTTACTCCATGACCTATTCTGGTTACTTTTCAACTTGGCCTTCCTTGTCTTTCTATTCTAACTATTTCTTATAGTTATCAGACTTTGTATTATGCTTGCTGTGAACCCACCAGCACTTACTAACCATAAGGATCTAGAATGGCATTTCTGAAACTACATATCCAACAAGATATTAATATATGTGCTCTGAAAATCAGTTCTTCCCATAAATGTTGAAGGAAGGAAGGAAGGAAGGAAGGAAGGAAGGAAGGAAGGAAGGAAGGAAGGAGAGGAGGGGAGGAGAGGCAAGGAAAGAGGGAAATGGATCAAAGATATTTCTGGCAAAAGGGATTTTTAGATGAACATTAGAAGTGAAAAACTATATGCAGCATAAAGTCACTCCCAGCAATATTCTTAAGTAGTGGAACTTTTTAAACTAGTGGCTATAAATGTTGTCTTTTTCCTAATTTCATAGGCCCATACATCTGCATGTGGTCCATGTGGTGAATTATATCAATTAGAAACAATTCATTTCTCCTTCCTTCCTTCCATTTTTTTGTTTG
The DNA here is from genome assembly GCA_004027185.1 of Glis glis. Classification (NCBI taxonomy): domain Eukaryota; kingdom Metazoa; phylum Chordata; class Mammalia; order Rodentia; family Gliridae; genus Glis; species Glis glis. The sequence goes on along the minus strand of PVJS01031406.1, from coordinate 3,457 downwards.
TTTGTTTGTTTCTGGGGATTGAACCCAGAGACATTCTACCTCTGAACTAGACATTTAGCCATATTTTATTTTTTATTTTGAAACAGGGTCTTGCTAAGTTGCTGAGACTGGCCTCAAACCTGCAATCCTCCTATTTCAGCCTCCCAAGCACTGAGCATACAGACCTATTTGCTCATTTTCTTATGCATGTTTCCCCTTTTTGCTACATCTACAGTAAGGACCCCCTATTCCAATGCTACATTTTTTGAACCACAACTCCTTTTTCAAAGAGGATGCTGGCACTGGTTTACAACCATTTCAGAGAGGGAAGAGGTGAAGAGGGATGGGGAGGGCAAGAGTGAGTGCAAGGGTAGAATAGAAAAGGATTTCCAAATTGCCTTGAGCTGCTCCATATGTTTGGTGGCAGCCCTCAGTAGGAGCACCGTATCTTTCAGTCCCATATATAAATTCGTTCTGTAAATTAAAATGTTGGCTTGTGCTCGCCTGGTGTTTAAGAAGGTGAGTGATGACCTTTGTGGGAGTCTGTTTGTGTAGAAATGTGTCATAAAAGATGATGTCTTGGCCCAAGAAACACAGGGTCCAGGTCTAGTCATTTGTTAAAAAAATACCAGAGTTAAACATAACTAACATATCACAAGAGTAAGGCTCTTGCCAAATGTAACTTTCTCTTGAATCCGAAATGTCTGCTTTTCCCCTGAGTTTTTAAAGAATATTTTTTAGCATTTTTCCTTTAAAGGGTTTCCCTGCTAATTTTGGTTATTATTTAAGTTATAAAACAAAGCAATAATTAGTATACATTTTTTACTGATCATAGCATTAAAATGCTATCAATTAATTATAACCGAGGTGCACATATATTGGATAATTATGAATTCAGGTCAACGTGGCATTTATTTCAGAAATTATTAGGGATGGATACATTTCATGGATCCATTTTTACTCATTTTGGGGCTTGAACATTTATTGGTCATAGATTTGAGTGAGGAATTTTTTTCTAACCATCTTCTTCCTGACATCCATGTCACTGGTTTTCATTTTGCATGTTAAGTAAAATAAATAAGTTTATGCCACCCGTCCACAGAGCTCTTTGGCAAATCACATTTTAGGGAAAGCCCCAAAGACAAATATCAAAACCAGATTGGCTTCATCCTACTCCGTTGCTCTTCAGAAAATAGTTCCCATAATGTTCTGATATTCTCACACAACTTAATCTATTTTTTAAAGCAGAAATAAAATCCATATTTCAAGGTGAGAAATATTGCCAGTTAAGGTATTTAATCTAACATATGTTAGGATGTCACATAGTAAAATAATGTGCTATTTCAGAAACAGCTGTATTAGAGAAGCATGCTGTAGGTACCCATTCTATAAACCCAAAAGAAAAAAAATGCTGATGGTAATTAGGACAATGACTGAAAGTATTATGTGCACTTAAAATCTTCAATACAAGTTTTCCAAACATTCAAAGGCCTTATTAATGGTGTGATATCCCTTGGGAATTGCTAGGTGGATAAAGATTTCACAGGGAAGAAGATAAGATATAATTTTCTAGGGAGAGTAGAAAATTATGACTGAATTATTTGCTGAGTCTCAATTGGTCTGTGCTTGTAAAGATTAAGTAGAAGTCCTCATGATTCAAGCTCTGTATGTTAACACTGTAACATCGTTAACATCATATGTCACTTTCGTCCAGTGGAAAATGAAATGTATTGCAAAACTCAGACAGTAAGCATGTTCTGCTCATCTCGAAATTTATAGTTCATGTATTCAAAGTGATACTTGGAACGTTTACTTGATTAAAATCCAACAAGCTTATGTCTAACTACAGTGACCGTGTAAATATCCCCTTTCTTTTCTGGTCATTCCTCATATAGTAAGAGAGGATGCTTTTCCATTAACATTTAAGTAATATTTTTAACTTACTGTGTTGGTTGTTTTTAATAATAAACCGAGACACCATCTGCCTTATTTGATCATCAATGCAGCTGTAAACCATAACCAGGAAGACAAAGTCGTAATCTAAATGACGTGTCTTGCATTCTTGGCACACACACACAAAAACATTTTTAATTAACTTTTTAAAAATTTTATCATAGATTTACATTAAAACAATTATGAATCATCATTTCTGTTGAGTCTTGGGCAACCATTTCATTTCTTTTCTCTCTCTCTCTCTCTCTTTTTTATGATGGAAACCTTTTGTAGAACTTGCTTATTTGAAACTCTCTTGATACTCGGCACCATTTAGGATCTTAGAGATGGAAACATTCACAAGAGAAGGCGTGTTCCTTGAGCCATAGAGCAGGCCACGTTGCTAGTGATGCACGTCTCTCCATGCCCACAAAAGAACAAGTATGTGAACACTCGCTGCAACTGTTTTTCAAAAGCACCTCTCCAGTTGCACATTATGGAAACGAGCTCCATCCGTCGGCCTGTGAGCCTCACCCAGGGATGGTTAAGATGCCACGGTTATGGCCAGCAGCAGCCTCTGGACCCAAAAGATGTGCAGCATGCTGAGTTCCAGAGAGGAGAATCCTCTTAGAAGGACACAAAGACAAAGGACACAACTGCTTTTCTTAACCATAAAAACGAACTAGAATTCTGTTAGTCAATAGAGCGGTTTTATTTATTTTTCTCTTTCTCTAGGTACGAAACAAAAATTTAAAGCCTGTGGAAGTCATTTTCTTAAAACAGCTGATTTTGATTGCATGCTATCAGTTTGTTACCGTGTAAATCGGAAGGATGGACTTGAAGGACAGAATTCCTAAAATCCCAAAACACTGTAAAGCAGATCAAGTGAACAAAAAGCAATAGGATGGAAAGCACGTGAGAGGTAAATCAGTTTTGGCCAGGATATATTAGATTTCACTCATATAATTACGTTTTCACTTAAAATTAGATTTCTGGATTTTTTTTCTATTGTAAATGTTTCCACGGTGAAACAACAGAAGGTTCTCAGTAAAATAAAAGGTGAAAATATGGCAAAAATCTGAATGATAGCTTTCCCTCACTTTCAGATATTGATGTAATGATTAATAAGGCCAGGCAAAGCATAAAAAGACATAAAAGTTGAAATATTTTCTTTTCTTGCCCATTTCCTCTCTCACCCTGAAACCTCCATCTATCCTACTTTTATTGTCTTTTAAAGTAGAACTCATTTTTTAAACCTTCTTGAGTCTCTTTTGATCAGGGCTCATTACACTGGCAGCAGCCCAGCTACCGCTTTCAAAAGAACTTCTGGCCGGGTGTGGTGGTGCACGGCTGTAATCCCAGTACTTGGGAGGCTGACATAGGAGGATCACAGGTTCAAGGACAGCCTCAGCTACTTAGTGAGACCCTCAGAAATTTAGCAAGACCCTGTTTCAAAGTAAAATAGGGCCAGGGTATAGCTGAAAGAAGAATGCCCCTGGGTTCAATCCCCAGTACCGAGAGAGAGAGAGAGAGAGAGAGAGAGAGA
>PVJS01031405.1:0-23429 GCA_004027185.1 Glis glis | reverse complement strand
GGAAGGAAGGAAGGAAGGAAGGAAGGAAGGAAGGAAGGAAGGAAGGAACTGTTGTTTTACTGCCCCTGCAGAGAAATGAGCCCTGTGCAAGGCACGGTAGTAATTCAGAAAAGCGTAAGGCACGTTGAACTTAGAGCTGCACAGTGGGGCTAAAGAGACGGGATAACACTGTAAACCTCCAGAAAGCAAGGGATGAAGCATAAGGCCAAATGAGGAGGAAAGGTCGGTGTGTTCTACATGGCCTCTGAGGATTAAATCAGGACAAGAAGAGAGAAATGATAAGGGAGCGTATTTGAACATGCTCTTTAGCAAGTAGAACTATCTAATGACGAAGTGGATGGCACAGGAAAGCGGTGAGTCCCCCACCGCTGGAGGCATACAAGGGAAGTCTGGACACTCCTCCCTGGCGATACTTACTGTACAAAGGAGTCCGATAAGAGCTCGACATGTTGGTCTTTGGGGTTCCTCCTCATCCAGAGGTTCTAGGAGTCTACAACCAACACAAGACGTAATGGCACCCCAACTGCATGGTTCCTGTTGGGTTCATCCATGGTGCCCAAGGACAGACAGAGCCTGCATCTGAGACGCGGCGTGCCTGACAGCAGAGCTGAGGACGGCTCCAGTCACCCAGCCGGCACTTCCTGAACCTGCAAGCACGTGTGGCTGTGGAGAGGCCAGAGGAGACGTGCCTGCCAGCCTCCAGGGGACAGGTGTCTTCTTCACTGTTCAGGGCTATCTGTGCTCCCAGCTAAGCTGTGTCCAACCCTGCCACTTGCAGAAATTGTTTTATGTCAGAATTGTAACAAGATTGCACAAAGCTTTTTAAAATCTATTTATTTATTTATCTTGCAGCATTAGATATTCTCTGGGTTAGGCCTGAACCCTGTGGGAAGACAGGAAGGCCCTGGCCTGCCACCTGGATCCTTTGCTCCTCTTGGCAGGCCTGGGTGCAAGAGGTCACCTTCCAGCCACCATTGCCCTCCTCCCCTGCCTGCAGGGACCTCCACACTCGCCCCGCACACCGCAGCCTCCTCTTGGCCTCTCACTCCGGCGTCTGGAAGAAAGACACTGCCCAGGCGGGCCCTAGCAGAGTGTGTTTTTGTATCATTCTGTTTGTTTTTAAGTTAGAAGCTTGAAGAGCTTTGGTGGCTCACTTGTGGCAGGAGAAACTTGAATGGATGGATGGAATAAAACCTCAACCATTTTCCCTTTGGACAAGAGTGTCTGCCACCACTCCACGCCTGCCACCTCTGCCGGCCACGCACATGGCTGGCACTCAAGCTAACAGAGACTTGGACCCTCTGGACGGCTGGCAGACTGAGGAGTGGCCAATCCAGGGCCGGAGTGTCACCTAGAAAAGCCCGAGTCCTCGTTCTCCTTTGATGCCTTGAGAGACGCCATCGTCTGAAGGTGGCAAATGTCAGCAGTGGCATTTTTTCTAAAGGGGGAAAAATACATATGCCTTGTTTATTAAACAGCAAAGAAAAGAAGAAGATGACATACCTGGAAAATATATATTTACCAAAAAAAACGATCCTGGCGATTCTTTTTAATTGGGTTGGAAGGGGTTACTTCATTATGCAGCAAATTAGAAAATTCATAATTTATCATTGCACCCAGTCGAAATGCCACCCAACTGCGTCGCACCCGTGCGAAAACCATCACATGGTAGCAAACTGTCAAGCCTGCTGCAGCCGACGGGCAAAATTAATATGCAAATGTATGCAAGAAATTAAAAAGCAGAATTACCCAGGCAAATGAGGTAGCTATACTTGAATTGTTAGAATTATGAATAATTACTGCGAATTTTCTGCTCCTAATATAACTTGTTTTTTGATAAACAAAGACTTAATTATCGAGATGCGCTGGAGAATTTCCGTGGCGCTCATTAATCTTGCAAAAAAAACAAGTCCCTGGTGCCCAAGCCGTAATGAAGAGCGCGTGCCCTGAATCTTCAGAAAGATCACAGGCACCAGGGTGCCAGGGCTGGAGAAAAAAAATGACAGTGCCAATGTCCCCTCCCGTACCCTGGAGTGTCATAACGTCTTCCACTAACTATCAAAGGGACTTATTTATGCCAGCAGCTGAGCTATAAGTCCAATTTACGACGCCTCTAGCAGTGGTGAAATGAGCTGTGGACGTGTGGTGGAAATGCCATCTTGCAGTGGCGTGCGCTGGTCCCAGCGATACCAACGTGTGACGAGGACCCCGCGCTCCGCCGCTAATGGATGCCGCGTGACAGGCCCGAATCCGCAAGAGGAACCATCTTTTAGGACCGGTCTCGATGGGTCTACATTAATCTTGGTTGTGCAGTTCACTGGTGTCCATGGGAACACGGGCATTACCGTAAACACCGGTTTTAAATTTTCCCATTCAGAGTGGCAACTAGGAGGAGCAGGACTGGGCCCCCATCCACTGGGGACAGTGGCCTGCATGGCCCTCACCGTCTCCGATCACGGGTGTCTGAGACCAACAGGGTGGACCAGGAAGCGGTCATTTCTAAGCGAGGCCCAAGGGAACTGTTTTGTGAGGCCCCGGGGGATCTGGCCTCAGCACCCGGGAGCGCCAGGCCCTCTCAGCGCAGCGCAGGGGCCTGCAGAGCACAGGGTAGCGCGTGAAACCTGGCAGCCGAGTGGGGATGGCTGAGCTCCGCGTCGGCATTAGGCCGATTAGCACCAGGATCAACCCACACAGATCATAAGGCAGCATTACAAAACGTCACTTCTGAGCCCCGTCGACCCAAGGAGCTCCCGACTGCCTGCGTGTTCAGACTCCGGCTTTCTGAATTCAGGTCCCCAAATACCCTGATGTCTTGACAGAACCATTTCACTGTAGAGGCAAATTGTCACCTTTTACACCAGGCATCTGTCATTTTTATATTTCATGTTGCCTCTGCTTCCCCATTGCTTGCCTGCTCTCTCTCTCTCTCTCTCTCTCTCTCTCTCTCCCAGTCTCAGAACAAACCCCTTGGGCACCCCAGCACCCTCTCCAGGACTGGGCTCCTATAGCTCCTGCGTTACCCTTACGAAAACAGAAAACCCTTCAGCAAGCCAGATAGAAGCATGTCCCGCCGCCATCACTCATCCCGGGTTTTATTTTTATGCAGAACTCAGAGCAGCTTGTCTTGCGTTCTCTCACCTTCCCAGAGATTAATTCTCACCACCGGCCTGTGAGAGGATTGCGAGGGTGAGAAGACACCGAGCGAGCTCCATGAGGAATAAAAACCAACTCCCGGGCCAGCCGCCCTCCTCCTCAAGGGCACAGAGGAGCCCTGCAAGAGAGGGGCACGCCCCCTCCACGTCCGCCATCCTCCCCTGGGCATTGCACCAAGGAAAACTGAGCAGCTACCAGGAGCCCAGCACTAGAGGGACACAGTGGCTATAAGTGACCAGAGAGATAGCCCCGGCTTCATATGCAACTCCGAGTATGAGGCTGTGTGACTATGAGCAGTCACTTAAGGTCTCTGAGCCTCGAGGGCCTCCACTGCAAAACAGGGATAGAGTCTTGCAAGACCTGGCCTGAGCCTCGAAAGCTTAGCCAGGTGTAGCAGTGCACGCCTGTCATCCCAGTACTTGGGAGGCTGAGACAGGGTTGCAGGTTCGAGGCCAGCTTCAGCAACTTAGTGAGATGAGCCCCTGTTTCAAAAACAAAAATAAAAATGGCTGGGGGTGTAGCTCAGAGGTAGAACGCCCCTGGGTTCAATCCCCAGTACCGCAAAACAAAACAAAAATAAAAACAAACAAATAAAAAAAGACCTCAGCACAGCACCAAGCGCACGATCCATGCTTTTTATTATGGAACTAAGAAATGAATTTGGAAGCCAGGCGTGGTGGCGCACACTTGTAATCCCAGTACTTGGGAGGCTGAGACAGGAGGATCCGGGTTCGCGGCCAGACTCAGCTACTTAGTGAGGGCTCTGCAACTTAGTGAGACCCTGTCTCAAAATAAATAATAAAAATTAGGACTGGGGGTGTAGCTGAGAGGTAGAATGCCACTGGGTTCAATCCCCAGTACCGCAAAAAAAAAAAAAAAGAAATGAATTTGGCATAGTAACCTCCTTCCTCCAGGAAGGGCAAAGAGCAGGTAGAGTGTCACAGGGGAACAGTACCCCAAAAATATGACATGTGAGATAATTAGCAAATCATTATGAGTCTGGTGGTGGACCCGTCAGACATTGGTAAGCACGGATGGAGGCAGGAGTATGGGAGGTCGTACAGACACCAGCTGTGGGTCCTCGCTCAGCCACCTTTGCAAACTGCATTTCTGCTCTGTCCAGGGCCCCCCGCCAGGCTCCCAGCAACGGCTTGGGTGTCAGGGCTCCTGTTCCAGGGACATTGTCCTTTGCTTTCTCACCCAGCAGCAGCGAACCCAGTTTGCAGTTTCTTCAACGCTTAAGGAACCAGCTCTTGTATGCTCTGAGCTAACACAGCAAGTTTTAGAGCTGAAAGTCCCAGGCGGGCTGGGCATTGGCGCCCTCTACTCAGAGACCCTCCCAGCCCTGGCCCTGCAGAGCCACCTCAGAGGGCTGCACCTAAGTTCCACGGCTCCCGCTGTGACTTCTGTGTCCCAGAAACTCTGCCCTCTTCTTCATGTCACCAGCCCTGGGGACAACCTCCTGCTTCCGTAGTGTCTAACAGATCCTTTCCAATGACCTGGTTAACATGCTCATAACTAGTAGTACTTCTTTAGCTACGGTGAAAATACTTCACACAAAATTCACCACTTCAACCCTTGTTAAGTGTGACACGACGCACATTCACAGTGTCGTACAACCATCCCTGCCATCTGAACGTCTTCATCTTGCAAAACTGAGACTCCATCCCCATTAGATACCAGCTCCCCAGCCCCCTGCCCTGGTTCTAGATCCGCAGTGCTACCTTCTGTCTCTACAAGCTTGACTGCTCTAGAAACCTCAGGTAAGTGGAGTCCTACAGTGTCTGTCCTTTGGTGTCTGGCTTATTTTTTTCAACACGACCCCTCCAAGGGTCCCCCTGTTGTATATGCACCCCAATTTCCTTCCTTCTTGAGGCGCTCCCCTCCTATGGATAGACCACCTTGTGTCTATCCATTCACTCACGTGTCAAGGGACACTTGAGTCGCTCCCACCTGGTGCCCGTTGTGAACAATAATACTGCTGTGAACATGGCTGTGCAAATATCTCTCTGAGTCCCCGCTTTCAGTTCTCTTGGGTCTGTGCCCAGAAGTGGAACCACTGGATGATAAGGTAATTAATCCCATTGTTAATTATTTGAGGAATCAGCATTTTGCACTGTAGATACACCATTAGATGTTCCCCCCAGGAGGACACAATGGCTCCAGGTCCTCCACAGCCCCACCGGCGCTTGTTGGTTTCTGTTCTGTTGGTCATGGCCACCCTGATGGGTGTGCAAACACTCTTTTGTGTCAGACTTGTCTGTTGGAATGGCGGTGTGGCTCCTACTTGGACCCTGGCTGACACAGAAGACTTCCTGGAGTGGAGGGTCTGGCCAAGAAACTGGAGGGGTGCTGGCAGGAAGATACTGCAGAGGGGAGGCGAAGGGAGGAGTATGATCAGACCCTTTCTGGAGGGACGGGGGGTGTCTCACATGGCTTGGTTGTAGTCTGTCCCCTCGGCAACCTGTCCCCGCTGCCAGAGCAAGTGTCCTCCTACTGCAAAGCCAGCAGCAAGCTCCCAGACCCCGTGCCCAGCGAGTGCGCCAGGGCAACCCTCTAATAAAGCACACTGCACAGTGAGCGGATACAAGAAAGAGAGGCCTGTGGTGGGGCAGGAACTCGGCCCTCCAGGCTCTTTCCACGTAGCAACCCAGGCCACTGTCCCTCTCCTGCGCACAGCCCTCCATATCCAGGAGGAACCTCCTTTCCCTCCCCAGGCCCGATGACAGCGGCAGGTGTGATGGACGTTCCCAGTGGACCAGGTGCAGTTCACGCATCGTCCCGCGTCAACACTGCCCAAGGCCGGTTCCGTCACGGTCCCCACGTTGCAGATGACAACACTGAGGCTACCAAGTGTCGACGACCTGCCTGAGCCAGCGGAGAGGCAGGGCCCCGTCCAAACGTGGCAATCTGGCACCAAAGCCCTCCCCTCAGCCCCACCGCCCATGGGTGGCAGCGCTTGTTTCTGGGAGAAGCTGGGAGGTGCACAAAGGCGGGGGCTAAGAACTTTCCAGCAACAGTTGCTGCTGGTGTGTTGACTTAGCGCTTCTATGGCAACACGTGGAAGGCAGAGGCAGTAATTGGGAGAGACAGAGAGAGCCCAAAGCCAAGCATGCAGGCCTGTCAAAAGTCCTGAACGAGGCGAGCGCTTTCCATGTTATTTTTTTCTGCCCATATTTATTATTTATTTAGGAATGTGTTTTCCCCCAAGCTCTTTCTCGGCCGTGGTGAGGAGGGCAGGCAGTAAAAGGGATTCCCAGGATGCCTGGCCTCCCCTGGACAGAGGCCTGTGCCTGCCTCCCACCTGTCTTGGGCCTGGGACACACAGGCACCCCTCCGGTGGCCCCCTGGGTTGAATCGTGGTGGCCAGCCTGACACCGGCCGTGAGTCGGAGCAGGCAACAGACGGCCTCTGGGGCTGGTGGGCACCAAGGCCACCAAAATTCAACCCTCCCTGCCTGGGGCCTCCCTGATTTTTGGAGAAGGGGTCTCTCAAAGCTTCAGTGGGAGCCCAGGTCTCTGCCCAGAAAAAAATGTCCTTCCTCCCAGGTCCACAATGTTTGTGGATCTCCTAGGCCACAGAACCCAGGTGGGAACGGCTGGGTGTGGCCATAAGCTTCTTAGGGACAGGCACAGGCTCTTGTTCACTGTGGGATTCCCAACACCCACAGAAACTCACAGGTCCCTGTGGACAAACTGACCCCTCTCGGTCCCCGCACAAAGTCCACTGTGAGTTGAGCCACAGCTAGGTGACACGGGGAAGTTACAGTGCTGGCCGCCAGCCCCAGGGATGCCTGAAGGAACTGGAGCAGGACCTCAAAGAACGAGGACAAAATGGAAGGGAAAGGGCATCCCAGGCAGAAGGAACTGCACAGGCAAAGGGCTGGAGACCTGATGTCCCCAGATCACCACCAGCACCCCCAAGGCCTTCATGTGAACTAGACGAAAGGCACCTTTAGCGCAATGCGAACATCCTCAGTCTAAGCTGTACAGTTGGGTGAGTGGACACTGAACTGGGAGCCCTTCTACAATGAACATCCTGCCCAACCATACATAGCAGCCCTGAGTATTCAAGAAGAGGAAGAATCACTTGCTGCTGCTAGCATGTGAAGTCCATGGGGAGAAGGATACAATGAGGAGTAAAGTTGGAAAGAGGAGACCAGCCCGTCTCCTAGAGTGGGGATGGCCAATTGAGCTGGGTATCAAATTGGCTGGCTCCAGTCTATCAGGACTGTCTACCTGGAGTAGAAGGTAGAGTGAAGAGAAGATTCATTAGAAAAAGCAGAGATTGATTATGGATGTCTGCCCTGGGCACAGGACGGGAGGGAGCTGCACAGAGATCAGGTAGTGCACGCTTTCCCTGTCTTAGAAGGGACAGAGCTAAGGAATTCAGTTCCATTCTGCAGAGGTGGCCAGGAGAATGCTCCTCAAGAGAGCATCTTGCGGACTGAACTGTAGGGCCCCCACTCTCTCTCACATTCACTCCTCCCTCAAGTATGCAAAGGAAAGAAAAGGAAGGTGAGGGAAAGGGACCTGTCCCCATCTTGGGCTCAGCAGCATGGCCAGCTGGCCTGCCGTGGCCTCCTGCATGTGGAGCCTGGGGCACAGAAGAGTGCCCCCGAGGGACAGGTGAGACGGAGCAACTCTAAAAATTAATTTTCAATTGGCCTACCTTTGCCATGGGCAGGGACAAAGAAGGGAAGGAGCAAGTGGGGAGATGAATCCCCATCCTTCTAGAACTCTGCCCCTGCTCCTCTGATTTCTCAATGACTGTCCAAACTGGTCTGTCCCCACAGCAGCCATGAGGCCAGTCTGAATTGAAATGTGCCTTTTTTTTGGTACTGAGGATTGAACCAGACAGAGCTTTCTACCTCGGAGTTACACCCCCAGCCCTTCTTATTCTTTATTTTGAAACTCGGTCTTGTTAAGTTGCTGAGGGTGTTGCTAAGTTGCTAAGGCTGGCCTTGAACCTGCAATCCTCCTGTCTCAGCCTCCCAAGTAGCAACATGTCTTAAACATTCCCCAGCGTTGTTTTTTTTTTGGGGGGGGGATCTGATAGGAATAAAAGAATGTAAAAAATCTCACTGATAATTTTCACATAAATTACAGGTTGAAGTGAGCGTATGGGGATAATTGGGGTAAATAACATCTAGTACTAGAAGGTATCCATCCTGCTTCTTACTTTGATGTGGGCCCTCGATGCACACTCGCTCTGGCGGCTCGCTGTGGTCTGTGGGACGGTGCTGCCCGACTCTGGCCCGGGGACCCACCGGGTGCTGAGCGACTTCAGCGGCCAGGGCTGTGGGTCCATATGCTGTAAGAGGACAGGGTGGCCCAGCCCAGAGCCACCTTCCTCTGGAGCTCAGATCGGAGCCTGAGAGCCTCGCAGAGGACCCTCTGGGTCTCCTTACATGAGCCCTGTGTTCTTCGGAGGGAATCTCTTTTATTTGACTTTATCAGTAGACTTGGTTTTCTAGAGCAGTTTGGGATTTGCAGAAAAACTGACCGGAAAGTTCAGCGGCTTCCCGCGTACGCACTCCTACCCCCTCCCAGGTCCCCTGCGATCAGCACGGCGCATTAGTGCGACTGCTGTGTTTCACAATCTGTGAACCGGTGTTGGTACATGATTAACAACGAAGGTCCTTGGTCGACATCAAGGCTCATCTACGTGTTGCACATTCTGTGGATTTTGACAGATGTCATGTATCTACTGTGACACTTTCATACAGAGCAGTTCACTGCCCTAGAAGTCCCCTGGGCTCCACCTATCCATCCCTCCCCACCTCCACCAACTCTTGCGCACCGTGGATCTTTTTCCTGTCTCCATAGTTTTGCCTTTTCCAGAATGTCATATAGTTGGAATCATTCAGTGGGTCAACTTTTCAAACTAACTGGCTCCTTCCAGCTGGGCGTGATGGCGCACAACTGTAATCCCAGTACTTGGGAGGCTGAGATAGGAGGATCGCAGGTTTGAAACCAGCCTCAGCAAACTTAGCGAGGCCCTCAGAAACTTAACAAGAACCTGTTTCAAAATAAAAAGGGCTGGGGGTGCAGCTCGGAGGCAGAATGCCTCTGAGTTCAATCCCAGCACCAAAAACAAAAACAAGCAAACAAACTGGCTCTTTTCGCTCAGTAAGCTGTGTTTAAAGTTTCTCCATGTCTTTTTGCGACTTGACAGTTCGTTTCTTATCTCTAAACGATATTCCACTGTATAGATGCGTCACAGTTTGCTTAGCCACTTACGGAAGGATAGCTTGGCTCTCTCTAGGTTTTGTTTGTTTAAAAACTGGACTCTTTAGTTCTCACGCTCTTAGTAATTTAGAAGAATAATAAAACACATTTTTGGAAACGGTTTGAGGAACGAGGCAATCTAATACGGGGATGGCAGGTGTGCGGAATTGCTGTGGGTGTGTCCCAGCCCCGCCCCCAGCCGCAGGGTGCAGAGGTGTGGGGGAGAGGGAGGGGCTCAGGAATGCCACCAGGCACCTGCCACCTGGTGGGGAACAAGCCCGGGGTGCCAGGCTGAACGCCAGCCAGGTGCCCGGTGACCGCTCATGCTTTTAATCCCAGCCACAACCCTGTGCAGTCTGAATCATTTAAGCCTATTTTTCAGCTCAGAGAAACTACGCAACCTACCCAAGGGCCCACAGCAAGTGAAGTGCTGTGACCCCAAGGCCATGCATGTACATTCCGAGTGGAGTCCGCCCGCCCCGTCCTGGGGACAAGGCCCTCACCAAGGTCCACTTTGTCTTGGGATCTGGCCCCAAATTTCCGTTTCATCCCCTGTTACAAACATGATTTCCAAGAGACCACGGCCCGGGTCTGTGCTAGTCCCTACTGCATCTACGATGCCCAGCATAGTGCTTGTCCTATAGCCTGTGCTTAATAGGTGTTTGCTGAGTGAATATGTAGACAAATGAATAAACGGGCACGATCGTGTTCCTTCTAAGAACTCACAGTCTAGAGGAGGAGAAAGAGGAGAGACGCGGCTGGTCAGAGAGTGATGGAGGGCAGAGGTACCAGCGTAGCAGGGCTCTTGACCCCACCTGGGGCATTCCGGAGGGCTTCCTGGAGGGGTCGACGCTGTGCTGAGTCACAGGTTGAGCGAGACTCAGAAGAGGTAGGGAAGGACACTGGACATAGAAAGGCAGGAAGCTAGACAGGTAGAGTGGGCGGCTGGAAGGTGAGCAAAGACGGGCCAGTGGTGTCACCTTGGGTTCGGGGCCAGCGGCCGGCCCTGAGCTCTGGCCAGACTGCAGAGAAGCCGGAGTCCTCACTCGTGAGCCTGCGAGCCGCCAGCAGTCAGGGGAGCGTGGGGATGAGGATGGCAGGTGGAAGGCTCAGGCCCTGGCACACGAGAGGGCTCGATCAATAGCAACGGTCACTATTGATAAATAGGAGCTATTATCATTATTTATCAAACCATCGCCTGGCTTTTTTTTCTTAAGATTGAAAAACACGGCCCTGGGGAGCCATTAAGAGGGTTTTAAGGACACTGATGGGCCGTGATTTGCAGTGGAGAGAGATGGCGGGCAGCTGGAAGATGGATGGGAGCCGGGAGCTGAGAGGGGCCGGGGATGGGGGTGTCTCCAGGTGAGCACAGCGGGGCCAGGAAGGAAGGCTCAGGCCAAGGGCCAGGACCCAGACGGGACTTGGTGCCAGAGCAGCACCATTTTGGAGAACTTGGCGTGAAGAGACGGAGATATGCGGCCCTGTGGGCAGCCCATGACCCCATGGTGCCTCCTCCCCCGGGAGTGGTTGTGGAGGGAAAGAGGGTGCCCGTGTGCCCGTTCTGAATCCTTCACCAGGTGACCCTGCAGAGTCATAGCCGGGGTGTCTCCTGGGTTGGCAACACTGACAACCGAACTTTGCACAAAACCTTCCAGATACTTCTTATCTGGGGTCATTCCATGGTGCCCTTTGGAACTGTCAGGCCCCAGCCTTCCTTTCTTTCTTTCTTTCTTTCTTTCTTTCTTTCTTTCTTTCTTTCTTTCTTTCTTTCTTTCTTCCTTCCTTCCTTCCTTCCTTCCTTCCTTCCTTCCTTTCCCTTCCTTCCTTCCTTCCTTCCTTCCTTCCTTCCTTCCTTCCTTCCTTCCTTCTTTTCTTTGTAACTGGGTGTTGAACCCAGGGGCATTCTTCCTCCGAGCTACACCCCCAGCCCTATTTTATTCTTTATTTTGAAACAGGGTCTCACTAAGTTGCTGAGGCTGGCCTCAAACCTGCAATCCTCCTGTCTCAGCCTCCCAAATACTAGCATTACAGGTGTCCCAGCTTGGCCCCAGCCTTTCTGACAGAACACCATTGTTTCATTTGTAGAAAGAGAAATCTTAGCCGGGTTGTGTTTGGCGTCCACGCCAGTTGCCCCCTTTTTCCTTCGAATTTCTTGTTCTTTCCCGCTCTCTGCATTTAACGATTCTCCCCTTTACTTAGGTGAGACGGCCTTAGCACTCTCCGTAATCATATTTAATATTCTGCAAATTAATAGTGGTTCTTCCACAATTAGTGGGAGTCTCTCTCTCTCTCTCTCTCTCTCTCTCACTCTCTCTCTTTTCCCCTTTCTCCTCCCCTTTTCTTCCTCCCTCCCTTCTACCTGCCTCTCCCAGTCCTGCACATACATCGTCCCGGGAACTCTCACTGAATTTAAGATCCAAGCCCATAAAAGCACGATGCAGAAGAAACCACCAGCAACGGCGAAACAAGGTCCCTCAGGCCCTGTAGCTCGCGGCTCAGTAGCGGATGAGGGAGGGCCCAGAACATCTTCGGGATAGAATATTTACAAAACTACTTTAAAAGAATTGCATGTCATTAATCACGAGTTCTTAAAAATCAGTCTTCTCTTATTTGTTCTAATCTAGCTAAATGGCCCTGGAAATGCAGCCCGTGGTTTGGTCGATAAATGCAAGCTGGAAATCATAACGTTCTCATCCAATTTCCAACTCATACATCGCGTTATGGATTTTTTTTCTCTCCCTGCTAGCGTTTCTCCAGTCCACTAAATATTCCAGACGTACGAGAGTCTTCATTTGATTCGTTCTAATAACTTTTTTCATCAATATGACTTTTGAGAATGCACTGGTAGAGCGAATTAAATATTATTTATGACTTTAATTTGTGTCCTATTTGGATTTTACATTCGCGGGGCCAACTTGGCTATCATCATTATCATATTGTTTGAGACTACTCCTAAAATTAAAATCCGTGCTCGTCTTTAAATGTCTCACTGTGCTTGTCGTTCTTGCTTTGTCCCGCACGGAACATGATTAATTCTGTTAGCCAAGTGCATATGGCCTGCTTGGCCAACAGCCATTACCTGCACCGTGGCCGCTTGCGAATGAGTACTTTATTATTACATTCTTCATCTTTTCAATTACCAGATGTGCTCCCCCGTTCCCGGGACTTCTGCACCGTCCAAATGCAAACCTTTGTGGACCACTTTGGAGGTCTGCGTGCTCTGGCCCCTGCTCCAGCCTCGGACTGCGCCTCTCCCCCATCACCGCGTCCCGCTCCTCACAGCACACAGAGCTCTGCGCGCCTCTGAGCATCCCCACGTGCCCTTCCCCCTGCTACAATGCTCTTCCCTCCCTGTTCCCGAGACCAGAGCCTCAGGTCTCCTCGTCAGTGAGGGCCCCTGAGACCCGATGCACATTCAGGTTCATCTCCGTCACCAGCATCCTCCGCGTTCTTCTGCACCGCGGGCCTCCACCCTCTCTCCTCCTGCGTGCCCCTCTGTGCATTCTCCATGTGTTGATTGCCTGTGTGTTGTTTCTCTCTGCCGCATCAGGACAAAGGTTTGCTGCCTTGCTCACGGCTGTGTACGAAGGACGTGTACACGCCAGAGACTGTAGGTCCCACCGAAGAGACAGGAGGAGGGAGTTGACAGCCAAACATCACAAACCAGGGATGCCAGGACCCCGTATGGAGCCCGGAGATTCCTCAGGAGCCTGTCCTCCACCCCATTCCCCACTAGAATGCCTAGGGTCTCACTCGCAGCCCAAAGCAGACAAGGGCAAACTTTTTCTCACATAGCTTCGCAAGTTTTTTTGTTTTGTTTTGTTTTGTTTTGTTTTTACTAGGGATTGAACCCAGGGGCATTCTACCTCTGAGCTCCAACCCCAGCACACTTTATTTTTTATTTAGAAACAGTGTCAGCCAGGCATGGTAGCGCACGCTTGTAATCCCAGTACTTGGAGGCTGAGACAGGAGGATCCCGGTTCGCGGCCAGCCTCAGCTACTTAGTGAGGCCTCGGCGACTTAGTGAGACCCTGTTTCAAAATAAAGAATAAAAAATAGGTCTGGGGGTGTAGCTCTGAGGTAGAATGCCCCTGGGTTCAATCCCCGGTACCAAAAAAAGAAAGAAGGAAACAGTGTCTCATCAAGTTGCTGAGGGTCTCACTAAATTGCTGAGGTCATTCCCTAACCTGCGATCCTCCTGTCTCAGCCTCCCAAGTACTGGGATTACAGGCATGCACTACCATGCCTGGCGAGGCCGCTGTCTTTACACCAGCCCTATACTTCTCAGTTTGTTTTGACTGAGTCCCCAAGCATAGAAATTTCTAGTTTAAACCTTAACATGGAAGCAAGGCAAGGATTGTTGTGCAGTTCCCTGGAGTTCACAGCAGTTGGTGCTCACTGTGGCCTGAATGTTTCTGTCCCCTCGAAATTCCCATGTTGAAACCCTCACCCCCAGCTGATGGCGGAGGAGGCGGGGCCTTCAGGAGATGTCAAGGGCACGGGGTGGAGCCTCATGATTGGCATCAGCGTCCTTATGAGAGAGGCTCCTGAGAGCCAGCCAGCCCTTCCACCTCCGGAGGACGCAGGGAGAAGGTAGCACCTGAGAGCCACAGCGCAGGTCCTTGCAAGACACCGTACCTACAAGCCTCCGTCCCGGGATTCCCAGCCCCAGGAACTACGGGAGCCATTTCCATTGTGTATAAGACACCCAGTTAAGGCATTTTGCTACAGCAGCCTGAACAGACCTAGACAAGCACTCGCTCTCCTCTAAGCCATTGACAGTAGCCCACTGACTCCCATAAGTGGGCCTCGTGTGTGTGTGTGTGTGTGTGTGTGTGTGTGTGTGTGTGTGGTGCTGGGGATTGAACCCAGGGGCAGTCTACCTCCCAGCTACACCCCCAGTTCTATTTATTTATATTTATTTATTTATTACTTATTTTGAAGCAAGTTCTCACTAAAGTTGCTGAGGGCCTCGCTAAATTACTAAGGCTGGTTTGAAACCTGCGATCTAGCTGTCTCAGCCTCCCAAGTACTGGGATCACAGGCAGGCGTCACCACGCCCAGTTGGGACTCATTTCTAATCCCCATTTTACAGATGAGAAAACCGAGATGACAGACAGCCTAAGCAAGTTTCCCAAGGTCACGCAGGACAGTCAGCATCCCGACCCAGGAATCTGGCCCTGTAGTCTACACGCTGAAACACCACACGGTGCCAGCCAGCGAGGAATCCAAAGTCAGGCCAGAGCCTGGGCTGTCAGGTGTCCCGTGAAAAGCAGCAGCTGCCACTCAGAAGTCCTCGGAAGGTGCTAGAACACTCCAGCATGAAGTCTGGATCCACACTCTCACCACCGCCCATCTGACAGTTGCTGGAACCCCGAAGGCCACACGCAGGTGAGCGCAGAGCCGTGTTCCAACCCAGGACTCGCCGCCTCGCACGCCCAGAGCGCGCTCAGCTGTGTCCTGATTTTGTGCTGGGAAGAAAGAGCGTGGAGAGGACAAAACAGAAAAATCAACCAGTCTCGCTAAACCTCTCTAATGGCAGGAGTGAAGTGACAGTACACCGGAACATAATGACAGTCGCCCCACCTCTGAGCAAAGCCATTATGCCCCCGGACTCAGCTTCGCCGTGGTTGAAAGGACAATCCTGGTAAAACTGTCATCAAGATTGTTTTGAAGCAAAAATCTTTGTGTTGGGTTTTTTCTTCTTTTTTTTTTGTTCGTTCCTTTCTTTCTTTTTTTCTTCTTTCTTTTTTCTTCTTCTTTTTTTAATGTGGTGCTGCAGATTGAACCTAGGGGCATTCATTCTACCTCTGAGCTGCTCCTACAGCCCTTTTTATTTCTTATTTTGAAACAGTCTTGCTGAAGTTGCTGAGGCTGGCCTCGAACCTGCCATCTTCCTGTCTCAGCCTCCCAAATACTGGATTACAGAAATGCGCCACCACACCTGGCCTCGCTCTCTCTTTTCCTCCCTCCCTGCCCCCCTTCCCTGCCCCCTCCCCCCTCCCTTCCCCCCTTCCTTCCTTCTTTCCTTCCTTCCTTCCTTCCTTCCTTCCTTCCTTCCTTCCTTCTCTTTTATGTGCTTACAAGGTCACTTTTGTTTCCAGGGGGAGATGGCCGAGGCCCTCAACAGAACCGCACACTACTTCTGAGCAGGCGGGTGGGCCTGGATCCTTCATGCTCTGGACACAACATTCGGAGCTTGCAGGAGGGCGGACATAGGACTCAGAGGCACGCTCCACAAGGCAAGTCCCCCAGGGCGAGGTGACCAGCTGGGTCCGGCTGCCTCAGAGCCCGCTGGACAGGAACGGGCGGCCAGGTGAGGGAGAGGAAGGGGAAGGCGGGCACGGCCCCCTGGAGGCCCACCTGGAGCCACAGACACGCGGAGACTCCTTCGGTCTGTCTCTGAGCTGCGGACTCCTGTTATAACTCGTGACTCATTCTAGGTCCTGTCTTCTGTCTGTCTGTCTGTCTTCTCCCAACTCAGCGGGCTGCATCCTTTTTCTACCTTTCTTTCTACTTTCCCTGGCTGGAATCTTCTTCTATCCATCGCTGGCAACTCGGGGGCAGGAGTCATCTCTTCTTGCCTTTTATTATGGATTGAGTTGTGACCCCCCCCCAAAAAAAGGACATTGAAGTCCTAACCCCTAGCACCTGCACCAGTGATCTTATTTGGAAACAGGGTCATTGCGCGTGTCATTGGTTAAGACAAGGTGGCACTGAAGTAGGGTGGCCCCTAA
Organism: Glis glis; assembly: GCA_004027185.1. NCBI lineage: Eukaryota > Metazoa > Chordata > Mammalia > Rodentia > Gliridae > Glis > Glis glis. The sequence goes on along the minus strand of PVJS01031405.1, from coordinate 7,309 downwards.
TCCAATATGACTGTGCCCTTATCAAAAGGGGGAATCCGGACACAGACGTGCACGTGGAAAAAGCCATGTGAGGCTCGGAGTTCTCTGCCACAAGCCAAGAAGTTACCAGAAGCTTGGAGAAAGGCCTGGGACAGACCCTTCCCTGGCACCCTCCGCGGGGTCCTGAGTGCACACCTTCATCCCAGAGGTCTGGCCTCCAGACCCATGCCGCCATGAACTTTGTCATTCAAGCCGCTCTGTTTGTGGTACTTTATTATGGCTGCCCTAGAAAACGAATACAGCAGGCAGCATCGCTTGTCTCTGTGTTATAGACGGCGATACAGAGGCCGAGAGCTCATGGCGTGGGAGGCGGAGTGGGGCTTGAACTCGGCTCAGGCTGACCCCGGCCCTGGGGACCCGAGGTGGCGGGAACTTGGTGATTTTATTTGTGGTTTCCTGGAAAGGCCTCAGAGGCGCAGCCCGGAGACTCCCCGCAGCTGGGGCCCTGGGCGGAGGAGAAGGGGCCTGGGAATCTGCTGGCCTTTGTAATTAGCTGGTAATTAGCCTCAGATAGAGCCCTGGACGTCTGGAGGTTTGAGGTTTGCGCCCTCTGTCACACGCCTTGCTGGGGGAAGATGAGGCTCCGGAAGGTCACCTGCTCCTGATAGACTTGTTTGCTATTGAAAGCCAAGTGTGGGAGTCCCAGTCACTGCAGGACATAGCCAGCCGCTTCTAAGGGGAGGCCCTCGAAGGGCTCCCCTTGCTGGGCACACATAGGTGCCAGGAGACCCGGGCAGGTTGTCCTGAACATATCTGGGGACACTTCCCCCCATGGCTGGGGCAGCCTGGGCCAGGGGGAAGAAGTGGGTCTCTCTCTGGGGAATGAGGAACCTGCTCTGGTGACCCGAGTCCCTGCTTGCTTTAAGAGGGTCATCCTTCCTGTCGCCCTGCATCTTCGTTGTGCAAGCGACTCTGTGGACACCAAAGTACCCCCTCCCCCCGCGCCAGCACAGCGCACTCCCGAGTACCTAACTGCCTAACGCACCCTGCATCCCTAGGATCTGGCCTCTCACTGCTCCCACTCACTGAGTCAGGAGCCACGGGAAGGGAGTCCTGGCCCAGCAGGAGGATGGAGCCACTCTGGGGGACAGAAGGAGCGGGGCAGGGCACCTGGCATGCTCCTCCCCACCTATCGCTACAGACAGTCCCAACCTCCGACTTTTCAACTTTATGATCCATCAAAGCATCCACTTCCGTGGAAATCGTACTTGGAATTTCGAATGTTATCTTTTCCCAGGCAGCGGGACGCGGTCCCATCCTCTCTCTGGATGCTGGACAGCAGCGGGCCGTGGGCACTCCAGCGTGCTGGACGGCTGAGCCAGGATGCGCGGGAGGGTAGGAGGAGCAAATGCACTTCCAGCTTATGGTACCGTTGACTTCTGAAGAGCGATCCGTGCCCATCACAAGTCAAGGAGCATCCGTGCTTGGCTCTGTGATCCTAGCCCCCATCCCACCTCTTCTCCAACCAGCTGCATCTTAGCCCAGACCTCATTGCCCCAACTACCCAGGTCACCCAGGGCCTGGGCCACCATGCACAGCCAGGCCAGGTGCCCACAGGCCCCGGTGCCCTCTGCCACTCTCCCCGCATAAATGTGTTGGTGGTGCCGGCCAGCCAGACTCCCAGCTACTGAGTGGAGGGCGTCGCCAGTGACTTCTTTGTGCTGGTGTGTTGGAAGTGAGCCAAGGGTCAGTCCTGCAAGGTGGCGGAGGACTCGCCTGCATGGAGGACTGAGCTCCAGCACTAGTTAGTTGGTACTTGGGCAGGGTTGGGGGTGCTTCTAATAACTGGGACCAGGCCCCCTGAGTTCAGATCTCGGCTCTGCTATTTAAGACTATATAGAATAGGGTGCTTATACTGTGCCTCGGTTTCCTTATCCATAAAATGGGGAAAATGAAAGTGACTGGTGGGAACATGTGTGGCAGCCAAACCTACACAGGCACCTAGGACGAGGTAGGGCATGCAGGAAGTGCTCAGTAAATGGCAGCTCTCCCTATTGTCACCAGTAGGGGTCCGAGGAGGTCCCCCAGAAGGAAGAAGGGGGACTCTGCTCAACCCTGGCCGGTTCTTTTTAGAAAATAAATAAATATATATAATAAATATATTATATTTATTTATATATTATTAAAGTATGTATGTATATATACATACATATTTTTTTGGTGCCTGGCAGGTTCTTGACTTAATGCCACAGAAAGGAGTTTCAGGGTACATCAAAAGAGGTGCAAATATTTACTTAGGAGAGCAATTACTAGAACAGGACACTGATTCAAAGGCAGGAGTGCAGGCGCCCAAGGGTGAGGCTCACCTCTGGGGTCTTGGGCTCTTTTTTGTGTGTGTGTGGTACTGGGGATTGAACCCAGGGGCATTCAGCCTCTGAGCTACACCACAAGTTCCTTTCATTTTTTATTTTGAAACAGAGTCTTGCTAAGTTGCTGAGGGTCTTGCTAAGTTACTGAGGCTGGCCTTGAACCTGCGATCCTCCTGTCTCAGCCTCCCAAGTACTGTGATTACAAGTATGCGCCACCATGTGCAACTTTGGGCTCTTTTTTTAAAGGCAGCGTTGTAAGTAGTGATCATGGGAGGTACACAGGGGTGGCAGGGGCCTGGTGAGCTCGATTCTCTTAACCATGGAGCGCAGGGAGTTGCCAGTGGCCTGGTTCTTTTGGGATCTCTAGGCTGACGTCATCCAGTCAGTAGATAACGCTTGGAATAGACCCATGTCATAGGTCTTTAATGATATTTTTCTTTTGGCTTTATTTAGTCTAAAAAGAAAAACACCACGTTATGTAAGTTAGCAATGTGGATAGGCACAAGTCATCTAGATTCACAGTGCCCTATGACTGAAGGGCTTTTTAAGAGTTTTTGTCTAGAAGAAAGCAAGCCTGGGGAGTAAAGGTGAGGGTGTCCGTGGAGTTCCTTAGATTTCAAGCTGCAGGGATTTTGTTCTGTTTTCCTGCTTCTGTGTGAGTCTTTCTCCTTTCTACCTTTCCCTGTTGTTAATCCACCTCTTTTCAACTCCCCATCTGCTGGTGCAGGACTCTAAAGCCCATGATTTGACCTCTGCAGACAAGTGCCCTTATTTCTAAAACAAAGGGATTAAATGAACCAACCACTAAACTTTCTTCTACTCTGAATTTCCCAATTCCGTGGTACATTTCAGACTGTCATGCAAATGCCCCCCAGGCACTTCCAGGGGGTTAGAACACACACTGACTGGCTTGAGGAGTGGGGGGACGGGACGGCCCTTGCTAGTGGACAAGCAGAAACCGGGGTGCTAAGGCTTGAAACTGTTCCGAGACACCTTCTGGCTGGTGGGTGTCCCTCTGTCCGGGTAAGCATTTTATTTATGCCCAGAAAGCTGAATGTGACGGCTAAGATCTAGCTCGGTAACGATGTCCCCTCCAACCAGTTGCGTCCCAGCCTCCCTGCTCATTAAGATGAAACTCTTGTTAGTGGCTTTGCAGGTTGGGGGGGGACGGGAAACCGTAGGGAGCAGGTGGTGGGTGCCTGCAAGTGTAGACAGCTCACTTCCTCCCGCGGCCGCCCCAGGGCCCCTCCCCTGCACCGCCCTCGCACCGGCTCACCTCCTGTCCCTGGGCAGGTGGGACAAACGCTGATCATCTGCCTAATTGTGGAAAAGGATAATATGCTGGATTTCAAAATAATTAGGCTGATGGTAATGAGGGCTTGATGGTTTCTGCGCAATTAGATGGATGGACACAAACACTTTGTTTTTAACCTCTGCCGAGGCTAATGACCTCAGGTGGGAATATGACAACACGGCATTTGGAAAGGAGGAAAATATATCCTGGGGACCCCAGAGCAAATAAATCACAGGGTGGGCTCCTTCCCGCAGGTCTGTTGCTCTGGATACCTGACCAGATGTTCCCCCAGACATCAATAATGAAGGATTTCGGGCCGAGGGGAGCGGGGTGTCAGGGAAGAGCCAGCTTGCTCTGGGTTTGAATCCTCTCTGCTGCATTTATTGACTCTGACCTGCAGCAAGCCTTAGCCCTGCTGGGCCTCAGATCTTCATCCCTAAAATGGGGATGATCATTTCTTTTCTTTTCCTTTTTGGGGTACTAGGGATTGAATCCAGGGGCATTCTATCTTCGAACTACACCCCCAGCCCTATTTTAGTTTTTATTTTGAAACAGGGTCTCACTAAGTTGCCGATGACCTCACTAAGTTGCTGAGGCTGGCCTCGAACCTGTGATCCTCCTGTCTCAGCCTCCCAAGTCCTGGGATTACAGGCGTGAGCCACCACATCTGAAGGGGTCGACAATTTCTACTTTGCTGTGAGTTTCTGGCTCCCAGAAAATGTGAAATAAAGATCTGGTGGGGGCTGAAGGCAGGGGGAGTTCAATGCAGAAGTATCCGGAAGCCGGTGCGTACAGAGGCTGGAAAAGGGCAGTGAGTCTTTTTTCTGTCGGCAAAACAGAAGGGACATCTTTAAAGGTCCAGGCAACAGCGGTCATTGAGAAATTCCCACAGCACAGGAGAGAAAAGAAACCACCCATGCACTGGGGCTTTAAAAAACCTGAGTGACGGCTGGGCGTGGTGGCGCACGCTTGTAATCCTAGTACTTTGGGAGGCAGAGACCGGAGGATCCAGGTTCGCAGCCAGCCTCAGCTCTCTCTCTCTCTCCCTCTCTCTCTCTCTCTCTCTCTCTCTCTCTCCCTGTCCCTCTCTCTCTCTCTCTCTCTCTCTCTCTCTCTCTCTCTCTACCTAGTGAGGCCCTCCACAACTTCATGAGACCCGGTTTCAAAATAAAGTATAAAAAAATAGGGCCGCGCGGAGGTAGAACGCCCCTGGGTTCAATCCCCGGTACCGCAAAAAAAAAAAAAAAAAAAACCTGAGTGACGGCCCCACCACTGTGGAGCCATGGGCCTTGAGAAACCCCTTCCCTCCAGGAGCCTCTGTGTCCCTGTGCGGTCAGGCACGGGACATACCGGCACCTTGCCTGACATTGCTTGGTACCGAGGCGTCCCAGGTCAGACTCGGCAGCAGGAATCTGGAAACCAGAGGAGGGTAGAAGGGGGTCGGACAGTGTGGGGGCTGCTGGTGGGTCCCCATGGGCTGCCACCTTCAAGGCAGGTGCCTGACCAGACTGGGGAACAATGGTCCCAGGGCCTGGCAGGTGGATGGTACTGGGAAGGGTTTATCCATCCCACACACATCTTCTGAGTCACTGGTCCGCTTGGAGCCCAGAGCTCCTGCTCAGGGACAAAAAGAAATAACATCCAGCCCCTACCAGGTGAGCTGTCACAGTATAAGGATAGCCTGTTTAAGTGACATTTGGAGGGGAGAGAGGACAGAGTGCCCGACTCTGCCCAGACAAACCAAGAGGGCTTCCTGGAAAGTTTCGGGCTGGACCTTGAAGGATGAAATCAGCCTGGCTGGAGAATCAGGAACCAGGACTCACACCAGGCTGGGAGTCAAGATTAAGATTCTGATCAGCCGGGGCCTGGTGGCCCATGCCTCTAATCCTAGTACTTGGGAAGCTGAGACAGGAGGATCACAGGTTCAAGGCCAGTCTCAGCAACTTAGTGAGGCCCTCAGCAACTTAGTGAGACCTTGTTTCAAAATAGAAAATAAAATGGGACTGGGGGGGGGGTCTAGCTTGGAGGTAGAATGCCCTGCCCCTGGGTCCAATCCCCAGGACCAAAAAACGATCTACTATGGGTAGCATGCCGGTGACCCAGAGAGAGGTATTGCCCTTAATTCCTAGAAGAATAAAACAACTCTCTTGGCTACAGCCATACATGAAAGCCTTCTCTGCCTCATGGTTCTCCACGGCTGGCCACTCTGACAACCTCTACCCAGCTGTCTCCCTGTCCCCACACACTCCTTCACTGCCACACCACCACCGGGCTAGCAGCTCCTGGGAATGTTTGGTCAGCAGTCACAGCCCCCAGAGAGAAGTAGTGGTGCCGGGGCCCACGGTTGTTCAACAACATGGCGGCCTCTGCCCAGCGGCTTACCCAGAATGCAACTCCTTCCCAGCGGCCCACTGGGCCTTTGTGAACTGTCTTCCTTATCCATACTCCGATCAGCTTCCTCCTCTGATGACATGTTGTCTCGCTATTTGAAAATCAGACACCAAGTTTTGCTGGGACCCATTCAGATGAATAGGGCTGAACTTGGAGACTCCGGGCGCCATTTTGATGGAAGCTGACAGAAGCCCCAGGGATGACTAAGTATTCCAACATTTTTACAAACAGGGAGTGGGAGGCCGGAGCCCACCAGCACTGCGATCCTGGGGCTGAAGGGAGAAGGGCAGATGTCTAATTGAAGGCGATGATCTCGGGACTCTCCTGGGGCGGAGTGAGTCCCAGGCTGGCGCTGCCTGTAATCCCCCATTATAAGAGAGGCCCAGGGGGCCTTGCTCTGGTCGGCCCTGGCTCCTCTCTGGCTCTGGGGAGCCGCCACCCCCACAGAAAGACTGCGGTGGTTTCGGAAAAAGTCCTGAGCAAGGGCCATGCCTAAAGTTACCCCATGGAAGAACCCACCTTCACCATTGAGAACTCAGGGTGGCCTGAGGAAAGGAGGGAGGAGGGGTACCCTGACACACCCCGCAACACCTGGTTCAAAGGCTTTTCTTAGAGCTGGGTGTGGTGGCACATGCCTGTAATCCTAGTACTGGGGAGGCTGAAACAGGAGGATCACAGGTACAAGGACAGCCTCAGCAACTTAGTGAGGCTCTCAGCAATCTAGCAAGACCCTGTTGTCAAAATAAAAAATAAAAAAGGGCTGGGGGTGTAGCTTGGAGGTAGGAAGCTCCTGAGTTCAATCCCCAGTAACAACAACAAAAGACTGTTCTTCGGATGAACCAACAGGACGGGGTGGTGTGCTGCACTGCACGGAAATTGTGTTGGGAACCCTGAGTAGAGGTGTCTTTAAGAATCAGCAAGGTAGAGGAGAGTCAGGGAGACCCACCTGATGCTGTAGGACTCCGCAGAAGATCTCACACAGCCGGGACAGAGCTGGGGCAAGGGGCCGCCATTGCACCCAGAGGTTGTGACCTCATGGACAGTTCCCCGCCTAGATCCAGAGTCCCGAGCTCATCCTGTGGACCCCACTCTTCTGGGGACCCGGGGCCACTCACGTCCCGTCCTGAGGACATACACACAGGGCTCATGGCACCTGCCTGGCTCAGGAGTGTCCAGGCACACCTGCGCCCTCTTCCCATCCCCGTACTTCACTGGACAAAGCAGCCTTGTGGCATGCCCTAAGCGCCCACTCTTTTTTTTTTTTTTTTTTTTTTTT
>PVJS01031404.1:0-23429 GCA_004027185.1 Glis glis | reverse complement strand
CTCTCTCTCTCTCTCTCTACTTAGTGAGGCCCTCCGCAACTTCGTGAGACCCGGTTTCAAAATAAAGTATAAAAAAATAGGGCCGGGGGTGTAGCGCGGAGGTAGAACGCCCCTGGGTTCAATCCCCGGTACCTCCAAAAAAAATAAATAAATAAATAAAAATAAATAAAATAGGGCTGGGGGTATAGCTCAGAGGTAGAACACCCCTGGATTCAATCCCCAGTAACAAACAAACACACAAACATAAAAAAACCCCAAACCAAACCAAACCAGACTAAACAAAAGCCAAAAGGATTTTGGAATGAGAAGACACTTTTTTAACATAAAATCAACGTGAACAATTGCTGGGCATGGTGGCAGATGCCTATAATCCCAATACTTGGGAGGCTGCAACAGGAGGATCAGGTTTGAGGCCAGCCTCAGTAACTTAGTGAGACCCTTAACAACTTAGTGAAACTTTGTTATAAATAAATAAATATATGGCTGGGAGTGTATCTTGGAGGTGGAATGCCCCTGCATTCAATCCCTAATACCAAAAAATTCATATTAAAAATAAAATTATGGTATATTTGCTGCACACTGAAAGAATAAACCATAAAAAGATATCAGTAAATCAAGAAGACAATGACCAAAGGATCGAATACTATAAAGGATATATATGTATCCCTCAAGGGATATATATATATATATAATATATATATATTTAAAGATACCTATAGATATCTTTATAATATATAAATATATATAAGATAATATATATTTATAAATATATATAACATATGTATATATTTATAAATATATATAATATATGTATATATTTATAAAGATACCTCACTTATAAAGATACACATTGATTAATAATCGAAACCCCACTTTCAAAATATAATAAAAACTTACAAAAAGATAACTTACAAAATATAAAATAGAAATCATTAATACACGAAATTGTTTTCAGTCCCACTAATAAACCAGCATTTAGCCATCAATTTAGAAACTGATGGACCTGAGATTTCACTGTCCTGGCAAGCTAGAAAGTTAGCCAGTCATAATTTCATTTTCACACTGGTGGAAAAACACTAGACCTCTGGGTAAGAGGCAAAGTTTATCATTCACAACAAAATGATTAACAGAGTAATGTCTCGTGTCTGTTCTCCCTCACCCAATGTTGTTCCACAGAACAACATAACAAGGACCAGAAGGTACATGGCCATAAAACAGGAATTTGTTACGGGAGAGGAATCCTGTGACTAAGGCACTCTGATCCTTAGTATGGGCAGCTGGTAAACCTGTCCATCTTCCCCATTAAGACACAGATTATCTTTATTACCTTGGAATATAAGCAAATGCCTGTTGAAGAAGAGGGAAATACCTCTATATTTATTAACCTAAAATATCTCATGAGAAAGGCATTTTTAAATCTCTCAGGGAGACTTGCTGACTTTATCTGTACTATCTGGAAATGTAACTACATTTGCTCCAGAGGGAGTCTCTGGCTCTGTCTTTTCAGATCATCTCTATCTTTTCAGCGTGGCTTGTAAAAACATTCTTGAAAAGAGTCTTACTCTTCATTGTTGAAGAGTTTTAGAGCACAAAGCTGTAATATCTGGATTTATAGGAACAACAGAGATTAATGGAGAATTATTTTCAGCATAAAGAAAATGCAGAATAAACAACTGTGATATTTCCAACTGTTTTATCATCAAAGAATATAAATGTATGTATGTATTGGGGGCATAAACAAATAACATACATATACTTACAGACTGGTGAGATTTGTTGAGACTTAGTCTCATACTCTATTAGACTTGGAAATTGTTATACATTCTTTTGAATGCAGATTTAAAGCATAAATAAATATTAGTATCATTCATACTATTTGACTCAGTCCACCCACTTACAGGAATCCAAGCTGGAAAAAAATAGAGTGATATTCAAAGTGTTAAGTAGCAGACTGTGCTTTCTACATTTATTTCTATTTTAAAGCAACATGTTAAAAGAATAATGGCTAAATATATTTTGAATATCCCAGAAATGGAATGATTTTGAAGAATATATTTGCATAAAGAATAGCTCTGAGATAATGTTAGGTTAAAATGTGATTGTCATAAGCTAGAGAAAAATAGGAAAGAAAAGGAAACTCATAAAAATTAGGACAGAGATGAGTAGAGGGGTGGAAGAGAATTGAAGGAGGGAGGAGGGAAAGGAAAGTGTAAATATGGGGAAGGAAATAGACCAAATAATGTATGTGCATATATGAATGTATCCCTATGAATCTCACTATCATGTAAAATTAAAATGTACCAATAATATTTTTAATATGATTATTATCAAGCTGGAAAAAATGTATAGATACACAGATGTAGATAAGTAAATAAATAGAATCAAACAGAGATATTGTATATAATTGGAACAGTGACTGGAAGAAAAGAGGTTAACAGATTCTTTTCAGGTAAGTCTGTGGATTTATATCTTTTCTTATCCTTTTTGTATTTACAAAAGCTCCTGTATGAAATATAATTTTTTAATCTGAAAAATGTTATATAAATTAAACTCTAGGTTTTGTATTTATTTTTAAATGCCCTCTATATTGGAGTCTCCCTATGTTTTCCATACTGGAGGGAATAACAATTAATTGTATATTTGTAAGGTAATTTTATTTTGTGTTATAAGTCAGGAGTTTTAAAACTAAGATTATATAGAAATTTACATTAAATCTACCAGTAAAGTTTAGAAAAAAGAATTTAACTACATTCTCTATATTTGACCACTGATAAATTTCATCTTCTTCTCTTTCCCACATTTGGCCAAGTTAATTAAAAACAAAACAACAAAATAAAAAAAGAGAGAAAGGTTGGACGTGGTGGCGCACGCTTGTAATCCTAGCACTTTGGGAGGCGGAGACTGGACGATCCGGGTTCGCGGCCAGCCTCAGCTCTCTCTATCTCTCTCTCTCCCTGTCTTTCTCTCTCTCTGTACTTAGTGAGGCCCTCCACAACTTGGTGAGACCCGGTTTCAAAATAAAGTATAAAAAATAGGGCCGGGGGTGTAGTTCAGAGGTAGAATGCCCTGGGTTCAATCCCCGGTACCGTAAAAAAAAAAAAAAAAAAAGAGAGAGAGAGAGAGATAGAAAATAAACTTTCTTCTGTGAACACTAACAGGAAGCTAAAAATCCACATCCTTCAGGTTGTGTGCAGGAATATTTCCCCAGACTCCTCCCTAGCCACTATGGAGGCCCAACCAACATTCTATTCAAGACAATAGATTGTTGGGTGCTTGTCCTTTCATCTCCAGAAAACTTCCTCCTACGAATAATAAATATGTCTCTACTTTATTGAAGCAAATTTGACACCATTAGTCTGGGCATCTAAACTATTTTTGGGTGGAGAGAGTTGATCCTATTATTTTTGGAGTAACCACAAAACAAGATTTTCAGCAGGGCTGTAATCCCAGTACTTAGGAGGCTTAGACAGGAGGACCACAGGTTCAAGGACAGCCTCAGAAACTTAGTGAGACCTGCAGCAACTTAGAAAGACTCTGTTTCAAAATAAAAAAATAACAAAGGGCTGTGATTCTAGCTCGGAGATAGAAAGCTCCTGAGTTTAACCCCAGTACCTACTCCCCCCCCAAAAGAAACATAAGATTTTCATGCATCCAAATACAAACACACACACACACACACACACACACACACACACACACATATGCATATATGCATATATATAATTATATATAACTTTGTATATAAAATAAACACTATCATTTATCAGAATTATAATATAGTCTATATAGTCATTTATATCTACTATCTTCCCAGATGCAATTTTATGCTAAGAAACTTTTATGGTCTTTTGAGAAAATTGTAATACATAAGGCTGCACTTTTTAACCACTTAGAGACTTGGTAATGCCAATAAGAAAATTTAAGCCAATATCTTAAAGCATTCTCAGAACAATTGTCATATGGGTAATATTAACAGACAGAATAAATGTTAAGAAAAAGAATGCTATATCAAAGCCCATCTCTCCACAGACTCAAACCTGTTCCTTCTCCAGTATTTTTTTTTTGTACGGGGGATTGAACTGAGGGTCATTCTACTTCTGAGCTACACCCCAGCCCTATTTTAATTTTATTTTTGAAATAGTGTCTTGCTAGATTGATAAGAGTCTCTCTACTTGCTACAGGAGTCCTTGAACTTGTGATCCTCCTTTCTCAGCCTCCCAAGTACTGGGATTACAAGCATGCGCCAACCACACCCAGCTCCTTTCTATGTTTTTATACTTTCATTAGTCCATTGCAATTATACATCATAGTGAGATTCAAAGTGATACAAACATAATTCACACAGCTCTTGTACTTCTTTCTGCATCCCACCCCACTAACCTCTTCTGCCTTTCCACGCATGCTAGAGAAACCTGTAGTAATACCTTTAAACATTACCAAAGCATTATTTGATCTCTTTCCTTCCTCAAGCTAACCTAATTAGAAATCTAGGAATCATTTGTGAGTCCACCTTTTCTCTTGTATTATACATCCAATCTGAAAGCAAGATCCAATATGCTCTATCTCCTAAACAATTGCTAGATTTACTTTTAATCTCCAATGCCATCACCCACACTTTTCTAGTATCATCACCACCTGCACTAATTACAGATTCAATGTCCAAAGTGGCCTTCTTATTGCCATTCTTGTGGTTCTCCAATCATTTATACAAACCCTCTGCTGACAATCTTTTAGAATATTACCTTTTTCTTTAACATAAGCATTAAGGGTCACTCTCTAACCTACGGAATAGGAGCCTGCATAATCTTGTACCAGCATATTTTCTGCTTTATATGAGTTATTTTTCTGAATAATCATTGTGTTCTATTTACAATGGTTTCCTTTCTGTTTTTTTTAACTGATTGAGTTTATTTGCACCTGAAAGTCCTTACCCACCATGTTTCCTATTTTGCTCAGGGCTGGTACTCAGCCAGGATGTGCCTGTACTACATGACTGGCTTTTAAAGCAGTAAATACTTCCACTGCTGCCTCTGACCTGCCAGCCTGACCTTTGGGCCTCCCCACATCTCCTTTCAAAATAGTTATGGCCCAGTTCCTGCATTTAAGGAGCTCAGTTTTTCAGTTGTGTAAAATGTAATTTGGTATATCACAGACTTTCATACCTGGAAATAGAGCTAAGATTCATGTAAGATTGGCAAATATATTCCACTCTTAGGTTCTAGTTGTAGATTGATTTGCATGGAGGTCAAGAACCTACTGGGCAATAAATTAAGCAGTGTCCACATTCATGTATTAGTCATACATAGTAATATTTTTATGAAAAACATTTTTGGTAAAACTTTGATGGAAGGAATAGCGGGAAGCATAGCAGAAACTAAGACATTCTTGAGATATGTGGTTCTTGAGAGGAAGTCTACTGTGGTTAGGAGCATGGATTCAGATGAGATAGGGTATGTTCAGGATGGTATGTAAGGAAAAAGAGTGGAATAAGAGAATACTATACCAATCTCAGAAGTCAAATGTCACATGTTTTCTCTTATAAGCAGAAGCTGGAGAGAAAATAGGAAACAAAAGGGAATTCAGATACAGGAGGAGAGAGACCAGTTGAATAGTGGAAGGGGAGTGGGGTAAGGGCAGTGGAGAGGGGAAAAAGGAGACTTGAGGAAGACGCTGATCAAATAATGGTGTGTCCATATATGAGGGTATCAATACCAATCTCACTAGCACATATGGGGAGGCTGGGGGAAGTGGAGTGGGGTCTGGAGGGAGTCATACCAAGTGCTGTGTGCAAATATGTTTGTATCACATTGAACCTCATTATGATGTATAATTATAATGCACCAGTAAAAGTATATTTAAAAAAGGGAATGGATTCATGGAAAGCATCTATGGTCAGGAGTAGATGTAGTTTCTGGAAGAACATGATGACTACTTGTTTTATTTTTCATATAACCACTATTGCAGCACACCCATATACTTCTACATGTTTAAAACACTCACACATACTCTTTTGTGAGCCACACACATTATTTTTACATTCTGTGTCAAATTTTGAAAAGCAAAAATGTATGGGTAAAATAATTTTTATATTTAAAACAGTAGCTCCAAAAGTATTGTTTTAACATGTAACCTAATATATTAAATAATATTGAGATAATTTATATTGTTTTTGAATTAAGTCTTTGATATATGATGTATATTTTAGACTTTAATCTTCATTCAGACTAGCCACATTTGAAGTGACCAATTGTCACATGTGGCTCTTGGTTATGACATTGAACAGTACAAATTTAGACAACTCCTGTAAAATAAAAATGGAGAATAAATCCAACAGCTGGTTTATTTACCATCCTGTACCCAGTGAAGAAACTGAACCTGAATAAAAGGAATTCCTCCATGTTCCTTCCCAGTCAGGAGCAATTTAGGTGCAAGAAATTGTAGAAGAGTTTTTTATTTTTTGCAAGTATTGGGGATTCAGTATCTGCTATAAATAAATTATAGCATTGTATCACCAGCAAGAAACTTATAGACCGTCTAGTAAATTCTCCGAATTTTATAGATAAGCAAGCAGATCCAGGGCTTAAGTCATGATGGACTTATTTTTCTCATTTTTAAATCTCTGTGTTCACCATGCGTGAACAATCTTCTCTGATGTATGACAAGCTTTTCAAGATCCTGCTCTAGTCAGTAACTCGTAGAATTCTAGGAAAGCCTTTGGGACACAAAGAACGTATTTCTTCAAACTGTTGCTTCAGAAACTTCTAGGAAAAGAAGATTGTAGAAAACATGGAGCTGTGACTTGCTGAGTAAATGCACATGAAAAAATTAAAAATGTTCCTCTTTTTCTTCTTATCACAGACGTTTAAAAAAATTTCTAAAAATAGAATAGTTTTAAATATTTTCTTTAACTGGGTGAAATGGAAACTCAAGGTAAATTTCCCCACACAGAAAGTTATTTTTAGATATATATGAATCTGTTTAATAAAGTCTAAATTTAGACAAAATTTCAAATATTTGTAGAACTATTTAAATAATAAATTGCCTTCTTATTGTTTCCACAGTCAAGTCTTAAGTTGTCGCAACCTTAACTTGCATTTTATTTTTATTATTTACATCTTTAGTTAAAATGTTCTCAATATGTATATATGTAGAAAGTTGCATCCATGTGTGTACATATATGTGTCTGAATGTATGACAGGCTTTTAAAACAAACTGAGATTTTAAATTCCAGTTAAAAATTTTTCCCAGTCTCCTATAACTGAGATATAATGACAAATGCTTACATTTTCAGTTACATTGTTTGGATGTCATAATTTTACCAAGACCAGTCTGGGTTGATTTTATTTTTGAAATCTCTGTCCTTCTCATTTCTACTGTTTCTCTCTCAGTGTCAAGATCGTGTGAATGTTTACCTGAACCATCTTAAGTGTCCTATAAAATACTATTCTTACAGTATTTATTTTATTTTTGGCGCTGGGGATTGAATTCAGTGGCATTCTACCTCTGAGCTATATCCCCAGCCTTATTTTTGTTGTTGTTGTTTGGTTATTTTTTTATTTTGAAACAAGGTTCTCATTAAGTTGCTGAGACTGGCCTCGAACCTGCATTCCTCCTGTCTCAGCCTTCTAAGGACTGGTATCACAGGCATGCACCACCACGCCTGGATAAATACTATTCTTTATAATCGCTTGTATTCTGCCCATCCTACTGCTCTGCAGCTAAGCTGATCCTGCTAAAGAGCTCTCATTATAACACTATAGAAATCTACAATAGACTATCTATAGTCTACACACAAAGACCAGGTGCTCCACAATCTGGCCTTAAGTTACTTTTTCTGTCTTGGTTCTTACCCCTTACATTTGTTCATCTTTTGCTTTAGTCGAGTGAAGCCCCTAGGTGAGCATGCTCTCTGTTCACTCCTGGTTCACTGTTTTTGCTAATGACGTGCCTTGAGTTATCATTAGCAATGTTACCTCTCCCTTTTAATGGAAATTATTTAAATCTTTTACCAATATTTTAAAGGCCAAGGCTAAATTTAAAGTCCACATCTTAAATATTTCCTTTTAATTCCTATAGCTAGAAGGAAGCTATCTTTTGATATCTAATAAGATTGTATGTAATAACTTGTTGTTCCTTGTCAATTATAATTATTGCTGTCTCTTTTGCATTTTTGCTGCCATGCCTAGTCTACTTATTATTATTAACAACACATATTTTAAGTGTATAAATAAATGAAAATCACTGTGATATTTCCATACATGCCAACATTGTATGTTGAGCACATCCACCTACCCTTCATCTCTTTCCTCTCCTACCATCCTCTGGTCCCCTTCCCAGTCTTCCTAACTTTCAAGTCTTTTTATTTTTAATTTCAACATCTGATAGAAAACATGTGACACTTGCCTTGCTGTATCTGGCTTATTTTTATAATATGTTGTCTTCCAGTTCCATCTATTTTTTGAAAATGACAGAATTTCATTCTTCTTTAGGGATGAATAATAGTTCATTGTGTATATGTAGCTTATCTTCATCCATTTATCTGTTGACAGGCACCCAGGCTGATTCCACACCTTGGCTATTGTGAACAGTGCTGGAATAAACATGGATATGCAGGTCTCTCTCTTGTATGCTGATGTTACTTCTTCCAGTTATATACACAGGAGTGGAATAGCTGGACATGTGGTAGTTCTATTTTTAGTTTTTTGAGAGATCTCTAAACTGTTTTCCAAATTGGTTGTACTAATTTACTTTCCCACCAACAGTGTATAGGGGTTTCTTTTTCCTACATCCTCATCAGCATATTTTTTTGGTTGTAGTTTTGTTTTCTTGTCAATAGCCATTTTAACTTAAGTGAAATATAATCCTAATGTAGTATTGATTTCGTGTTCCTTGAAGGCTAAAGATATTGTGTGTTTTTAATATATTTATTGGTAATTTGTATCTATCATTGGGTTATTCATTCTTTGTTAAATTTTTAAGTTCTTTATATATTCTATTAGTTGTCTTTCAGATAAATAACTGACAAAGATTTTCTCCTATTCTATAGGTTGTTTTTCCACTCTGAGAATTGTTTCCTTTGCTGTGCAGAAGCTTTTTTAATTTGATGTATTATTATTTGTTAATTCTTGCTATTATTTCCTGAGCCATTGGAGTCCTATTCAAGGAACTATTGCCTGTACCAATAATTTTGAAGTGTTTCTCCTTTCTTTCCAGTAGTTTCAAAATTTCAGGTCTTACATTTAGATCTTTGATCCATTTTGAATTGATTTTTGTACAGGGTGAGAAGTAGGGATCTAGTTTCAGTCTTCTACAGGTGGATGTCCAGATTTTGCAGCAAAATTTGTTAAAAAGGCTGTCTTTTATTTTGTGTGTGTAAGGGGGGATACTGAGGATTGAACCCAGGGACATTCTATCTCCAAGCTACATCTCTAACCTTTTTAATTTTTTGTTTTGAAACAGGGTCTTACTAGGTTGTTGAGACCTCACTAAGTTGCTGAGGCTGGCCACAAACCTGTGATCCTCCTGTTTCAGCCTCTCAAGTACTGGAATTACAGGTGAACACCACCACACCTGACAAGAGGCTGTCTTTTTCCAATGTATGTTTTGGCTCCTTAGTCAAGAATCTGATGGCTACAAATATGTAGGTTTATTCCTGGTCTTCTATGCTATCCCATGACTCTGTTTTTATACCAATACCATGCTGGTTTTGATGCAATGACTCCATAGTGGATTTTGACATTAGGTATGTTGATGCCTCTAGCTTTGTTCTTTTTGCTCAGGATTGAATTGATTAATTGTGGTCATTTGTGATTCTATAGCAATTTTCCAGTTGTTTGTTCACCTTCTGTGAAGAATGTCATTGATGTTTTGATGGGGAGTTTATTGAATCTTTTGATCTCTTAGTAATATGGCCATTTTAATAATATTCTCCCAATCTATGAAAACAAGTCTTTCCATCCTCTAATGTCTTCTTCAATTTCTTTATTCAGTTGGTTTTGTTTGTTTTTTTTTTTAGGCTATTGTGACTGGAATTATTTTCCTAATTCCTTTCTCAAAGAATTTTCTATCAGTGCATAGGAACATCACCAACTTTTGTATGTTGGTGTTCTAGCCTGTTACTTTGCTGAATTTGCTTATCAGTTTTAAGAGTTGCTTTATTTCTCCCTGTTCCTGCTGATGAGTGAATGTCCAGTAGAAATTCCTAGCGCCTCCTAAACACACACACACACACACACACACACACACACACACACACACATCTGCTTGGGGCTGGGTCATCAGCTAAGGACTTTTTTCTCCCCTGTTCTTTAACCTGAGTTATTTGTTAATGTTTGAAGCAGGATCAGGTTTGAGCTAGAAGGTACACTTTCTCTCAACTGGACCTGGGTGTAGGTCAGTGGTAAAACACATTCCCGGCATGTTTGAAGTGCTGAACTCAGTCCCCAGCTGTACTCTTAAGTTTGTGACATCAGGTTTTCCTCCTCCACTGGGAAGCCAGGGTTGAATTTACAAATTGTTTATACTTTTCTCAAAAGTGTCTTTCTACTTCTCTGTGTGTTTTAGCTTTCCTGTCATCTTTTCTTTGGTACCTAGAGCATTTCCTCCTTTTTTAGCTTTGAAATACAGTTTTCAACTGGGCATGGTAGTGGATGTCTGTAATCTCAATACTTGGGAGGCTGAGAAGGGAGGATCTCAGGTTCAAACTGGCCTCAGCAACTTAATGAGAACCTCAACAACTTAGAGAGACCCTGCCTTAAAAAATAAAAAGGAGTGGAGGTTTAGCTTGAAGATAAAATGCCCCTGGATTCAATCCTCAATACCAAAACAATAAATAAATAAGAAAAAAGAAAAAGAAATGCAGCTTTTGTTTTGCTTCTGACACTTCAAACTTCGAAGTCATGCATAAAGGCACTTCTATTTTCGCAGTCTTGTCGTCTTGTTCAAGATTTCTCTATTTTTTTTATGTTGGCACTCATTGCTATAAACAGTCCTCTTAGTGCTGTTTTTGCTGTATCCCACACATTTTGCTAGTTGTGTTTTCATTTTTATTTGATTCAAGGAATTTTTTAATTTTCCCTCTAATTTCTTCAGTTACCCTCTATTTGATCAAAAGTATACTGCTAAGATTCCATGTGTTAGTTTAATTTCTTTAGTCAGTTTTTTGGGGGTACTGGGGATTGAACTCGGGAATGTACTATCTTTGAGCTAGACTCCCAGCCTATTTTATTTTTTATTTTAAAACATGGTCTCAGTAAGTTGCTGAGCATCTCACTAAGTTGCTGAAACTGGCCTCAAACCTGCAAACTTTCTGTCTCAGCCTCCCGAGTATTGAGATTGCAGGCCTGAGCTACCATGCTCAGCCTCTATAGTTTCTTTTCCTATTTTTTTTTCCTGTGTGTGTCTTTAGAGGTGAGGTGAATTTCTTGTAGGCAGTATTATTATGAGGTCTTGTTTTTTAATCCATTTGGTCACTCCGTGTTTTTTTTAATTGTAGAATTAAGACTGTACATTGGGAGTTATTTTTGAAAGTTATAGACTCATTCCTGTCATTTTATTGATTTTCTTCTGGTTACTTTAAATATTCTTTGTTCGTTTCTTCCTCTCTTATTCATCTTTGAGGTTGAATGATTTACTGTATTGATGATATTTGATTCTTTCCTATTTCTCATTTGCATATCTACACTCCTCTTGGGATTTGTTCTTTTATGTGCTCTCATGATGGTGATTATCTTTCTTCCTCTTCTGGGTGCAGAATTCTCTTAAGCACCCTCTGTAATGTTGTTCCAGTGGTTATAAATTCCTTTAGTTTTGTTTGTCTTGGAAGGTCTTGATTCTTTTTCAATTCTGAGGGATATAGTCTTGCTGGGTAGTAATCATGGTTGGCAGTTATTTCCTTTCAGGACTTGAAATACTTCATTCATGCCCCCCTATCCCTAACAGCCTTTAGTATTTTTACCAAGGCATTTTCTGTTAGAGTAATGGGGTTGTCTTAAAATGTGACTTGGTGCTTCTGTCCTGCTGCTTTTAACATTTGTGCACCATTGTGCCCAGCTCATATCCAGCCTTGTCAGAAATGTATGATCTGACGAGGTTCAGGTATTACTGATCTAGAGGATCCATGTAGATGCAGTGTAAGCAAATGCAGTGCTATTCTTCTCAGGAGAATTCTGTGGCTGCCCAAGAATGAAACCTCAGAACCTGCTTGTGCATTTGCCGGGGAACAGGTCCAAAAACCAAAGCTGGGAGCTCATGTTTTCCTGTACCCTAACTTGAAGTTCCTGCCCAGATCTGGGCATAATTCCTCTCAGCAGGGCTGGGAGTGTAGCTCAGCATCATGACAATTTTACAACATGCACAAGGCCCTAGACTCAATGTCCTGCAGTGAGAAATAAATAAATAAATAAATAAATACATCAAAATACAAAAAAGAGAAAAATAAAAATAAAATAATAACAAAATGCCAAAAATGGAGAACAAGGAAGAAAAGAGAGAACAACAAAAAAATTAGAAAGAATAAAGAGAAAGAGAACAATAGGAAATAATAAAATAGCAAATAAAGTAGAAAAATAGGAGCAAGAAGGTAACAAACAAGAACTCCTCCCAGCTGAGGTTCTCAGAAAAGTGAGCAAGGGCGGATGATCACGGCCTCTGATTTGCAAGCCAGAACCAGTTATCACAGAATTTGTGTCAAGCCAGGCACAGGCTGTTTCGGAAGTTTCTTAGACTGTTTGCCCCCCATAGGGGGCTAAAGTCATGGCTGCTTCAGGTCCCTGGGCACCTCCAAGGTTGGGGGGAGCAAATGAGCCACAAAGTTCTGTCCTGCAATTAATGGTTATGCTTGCAGGAGCTGTATAATCCGTGACTCCTGTCCTGGCACCCACATGAAACTATATGCAATAGGTCATTCATAGCCCTGGTTCCCACATCTGCTGATCCCAGAGGTGGTGGCCCCTGCTCCCCTCCATGTTGCAGTCGGGCTCCCCACAGCCCAGAACTTTCAGCAGGTTTGTGTACACCGCCACTCCTCTGAGCCAAGACTGACTTGTGAAGCAACAACCCACTGAGCACTGCAACAAGATGCCAGGGGTGCCAGATACGGGGGTATGCAGTGGTTTCTGATCTCCACATCAAGAGGAACTCAGACAACAGGGCCCTTTTCAAGATGATTCCAGTTTTGGCTAAAGAGCTCCGAGTTTGTTGGGAGATGCAGCAAACTCTGTCTCTAAATCTGGCCTGCTCACCTCAGGTCTCTTCTCTATTTAGGCTCTGTCTACAAGTCACTGGCTTCTGGGCCAAGATGGGACTCCCTCTCTTTCACTTTTATCTCCACATAGGGGAGACTACCCCTCTCCCAAGCAAGCATGGTACCAGGATAGGAGTGTGATTCAGAGGTAGACTGTTCTTGGGTTCAATCCTCTGCATCAAACATAAAAGGAAACTTGAAGTTTAGAGAAGGGTATTTGAAGCAAAAATAAATAAATAAGTAAATAAATAAATAAATAAATAAAGGACCTCTGAGGCTATGTGCTAGAACCTGGAGTCCATCCCAGGGTAGAAGAGTAACCTGAGAAGAATGAAGTTGGATGTAATAGGGTAGAATGGTTGGAATGTAGGGGGGTATGGGATTTGGTCTGAAAGAAATATTGTGAGCCCCTCCAGAATCTGAGAATTTAGAGACTCTGCTGGAACATTGTTGGTCCTGAGAAGTATAGTGTGGGTGGTGCACATGGGGATATATCAGGACATTGAAGATTCTAGGATTGCAGGAATACATTCAGCTACTTAAATCAATCAGGAACATGTGAAAGACTCCTAGAGACTTTAAGAGATGACATTAGGAGGAAACTTGAATGGGCATTTAAGAACCTATGAGTATAATGTGAAATTACAGTTACCCAAGTTCAGATTTATCATTGAGTGGATTTAATTTGCACCCACCGTTTGAAGAAGTCCAAGGCATTTAGACTCAGAAAGTAGATAATGAAAACAAATTTAACTTTCAATTTAAACTTTTATTTGGCTTAAAACAATAATGTAAATCAATCATATAAATCTAGCTTATGCAAAATGTAATAATTTCAGGGAAATGTCAGGCCTCTGGATAGTTAACATATTAATTGGCGAACATAGTTACAAATAATTTTTATCTGGAAAATCTGAAGGCAAAAATATAAACATGTTTGTTTATTTTAAAATTTATTTATTTCAACTATAGCACAAAGAAATGACAATATATCCTTAACATCATCTAAAGAAAAATAATTGTAGCTTCACAAATATTATTTTTAAGTAATCATTAATTTAGGCCAAAAGTAATTATTTTACAGGACTTTATTGCAATGCATAATTACCTTGCAATATTTTAAAGAACTTTTGATTAGCTTAAAAACAAAATTAGATCATATTTGTCTCAGTCAACATTCTCACTGCTATAATCCGAAACAACTGACACACAACTTAGAGTAAGGAAGATTTATTTGCTCACAGTTTTTGGAGATTTCAGTCCATGTCATGCCAGGTTTGTGGAGCTCAGGGCATGGTGGTGGGAAGCAGAGGGAGAGAGAGTGAGAAAGTCTCTGCTCTCACATCAGGGAAGTCAGAAGCAAAAGAGAGAGCAAGCAAGGGAATTCAAAGATCAAAGCACAATCCCTCAGGCTACATACCCAGGGAGGGACCCACCTTCTCCAGCCATACCCCACATACCTAGATTTCTGCCCAGTAAATCCATTACAATGAATTTATCCATTGATGAGATTAAAACTCTTATGAGTTAATTATATCAACTCTAAACATTAACACATGAACTCTTCAGGGGACATTCTATAGCTAATCATACAACATTTTATATTTATGAAATTAACATAACAATGTTTAATAACATAGCATTTTAATTATTTTATCAAAGAAAACACTATCTCTGATTTTTTCTGCCCCCCTGGTGACACTGGCTGATATCCTCATCCCTTGTTATATTTATTAAGCACTATCTAGAAAACATCCAACATCACATTAATTCAACTGCCCAATATGGTGTTAATTAGCCTACCTTTCCTTTCAAGTAAAAAAAGCAAAAGATGAAAGCACTAGTCAACTGTGAGATTGTCTCCTTTATACATTCATGTTACCTATATTTGATTGGTTCTGCAATGCAGCCTGGAAATCCCTCTGTTTATCTTATTATATCACTGTCTCTTTCTTTGGAAAGGCAGTTTTATATCATCGCTTCTCTTAAATCTTCACTTCTACCAGGACCCTTAGTCAAACTCTGAAGATGAACCCATCATCTTCTCTTTTAGAAATAGGATGGTAAGATGGCTCTACCTCAAATTCTACCAGCTTCCAAACCTGAGAAAGTATCTGCAATTTCACTCATTTTGTTCTTTTCTCTCCCCTAAAATATAATAGAAATAAATTTCAATTCTCTTAATTCTTCCACCAGACCACTGAAATTTATTACCTTCTGCTCCTAAGTGATTATACTTTATTACTCATTTGTCTTCTAAATCTTCAACTTTTTTTCTACTATGTCCCTCTCATACACATTTAAATATGCTCACTTCTCTGATATTTGCACATTTACCTTTCCTTCCAGCCTCTATCCTAGTCCACTCTAAATTCCTTCAAAATGTTAACTTGCTTTGTATTCTTTTTTCTTTATTTTTGACTCATGCCATAATTCACTGTTATTTAGCATCTCTTCTTACTCATTTTTCCTGAGACTAGTACTGTGATATTACAAACATCTTTATTTTCATAAAATGTAATGGATGCAGTTTTTGTTTCATTGAATCTCTGGGGTCTTTGACACAGGATCCTTCCTTTTTTAATAAAAATATATTTTATCATCAAAACCTATGGACAAAATTAAGGTTTATAAAATTGTATGGTTTTACATGATGCCCTTAATTTTGAAAAATGACAAAAATCAAATGAGCAAAGTATATAACTTCATGAATAAGAAAAAGAAAACAAGTAAAATCAATAGGCATTAATAAAGATAAAAAGATTCTGTCAATTCACTAGAAGACAGAGAAAAAGTCAAAAAGATAAATGAAACCAAAGATGTACTTGAAGGGGCTAATAAAACAGACATTTTTCTGTTGATTCTGATTAAATAAAAAGGAAGAAAGCAATACCATATTAGTAACAAGAAAGAAGATATAAATATGGAAGAGAGATTAAAAGAAATATTAGGGATTATTATGTGCAAATTTGGAAATATATTTTAAAATATTGAGGACACTAAAGTCTCCTGTTAAAATATTTACTTCTGAATTGGACCCAGCAAGAGTTAACAAACTGAAGCAAGCACAGAATAGAGTGAAATGGCAATTATAAATCTGCTATTTATAAAAGGAACTAGGCTCAAATATTTTACAGCTGAGTTCAGTAGAACAGATGACGCTTATAATTACTTGAATTATTCCAGACTGTAGAAAACATAGAAAGCTTGTCATTTATGTGTGTATACCTACACACGCATACACACACACATATGTACATGTGTGTATTTTATAAACATGTCTTTTTATTTTCTAGTTAACACAAAAAGTATATGTATTTCAGGGTACCATGTGACATTTCAGTACATATATACATTGTATAATATTGAAATCAGGGTCAGCACAACTATCTCTTCAAATTCATCCCTTCTTAGGTAGGTGTGGCAATGAATGCTTGTAATCCCAGTATTTGGGAGGCTGAGACAGGAGGATTGCAGGTTCAAGGCCAGCCTCAGCAACTTAGCAAGACCATATTTCACAATACTATTACTACTACTACTACTACTACTACTACTAAATAAAATAGGGCTGGGGTATATCTCAGAAGTAGAATGCCTCTGGGTTCAACCTCTGTACCAAAAAAGGAAAAGTAAATTATCATTTCTTGGTGGTGAAAATGTATAGTACATTATCATGATCTATAGTCATCCTACTATACAATAGAACACCAGAACTTGTTTTTTTTTATTTCACTACAACTTAGTACATGTTGACTAATCTTTCCCCATTCCCCCCTCCAAATTCCTAAATTTTCTAGTAACAAAGTAGGAGTACCATTTTCCCGTGATGTAAGGGGGTTGACTCAACTGACTTGCTAATTGAGGAAAGAAAGAAAATCACTTTCTGTCAAGAAAACTTTTGTGAAATAGGTATCACTTCCTGTAGAACTATAAGGGAAGGAAGCACAGGGCTGATCTCACTACTCAAATCTAAGGGAAAGGATTTTTAGGGTTAGACAATATCTTTACATGTGATTCATTATACACTAAGAAAGAGTGTGTGCTGACTGGTCTCATTGCTATTGTAGAAATAGCAGAGATTGGGAAGATGGATTGTTGGAATCATCAGTCAGAGAAGGTGCAGGAGCCAGACCACTTCAATTTCCAGGTCCTGAGAGGTAAAAAGATATACCACTTCAGGTGCACAGCTTCCTAAATATGGAAAATTTACAATATAGAAAGATGTTAATTATATCATTTTATGTAAGAAATGAGTCACAGATGTCTTGGACTAACAAGCCTACAAATTCTTGATCTTTGTCCTTTTAAGTAAATGGCAATATCATCCACTTAATTTGTGAAGTTGAAACCTTATACTCTTTCTTAACTTCTGTTTTTCATTTATAGTCCATCAACAAAGACTGTCAGTTTTAAATATAATAGATTATAAAACTAATATTTTTTTCCTTTTCAGTCCTAATATACTAAATCAAGGCATCCTGTGCTATCTACATTGTGTATGGTACACAGTCAATGTTCAGTGACCGAAAATTATGTTATGCATTTATAGAATGTATAATGCTTCTGTAATGGTTTGGAAATAGAATGCCCCCCTGGCTCTCATGAAAGTGGGGTGGCAATGTTGGAAGTGGTCCATGGTGGTAATCTCAGCAGTGGATGAATCCACCATAATAGATTTATCTGGGTGGTGGCCCAGGCTGTTAAGATGTGGTTAGAGAAGGTGAGTCCCTAGGGCTATGGCCTTTGGGGTTATATATGGTTCCTGCAACCTGGTTCTCTCTTTCTTCTGGCCTCCATGATGTGAGGAAAGAAGCCTTGAATGCTCCCTCTCTCCACTTTCTGCTGCCATGCCCTCAGATCTGTGGTCCCTGGCCTTACATGGATTGAACCTGAAACTGAGCAAATAAATCTTTCTTCCTCTAAGTTACATGGCCAATCCCTTAGATTATAGCAGTGAAAATGCTGACTAAGACAGAAATTGGTATCAGAGGATTGGGGTTGTGGTTATATCTAAGTCTGACCATGTGGACTGTGGGTCTTTGGAACTCTTTTGTGAGAGGAAATTGGGAGGGCAAGAATGTGGCTAGAATGGTCGATGGTAGAGACTGTGCTCAGGAGATTCTGGAGGGCAAAAAAGACTCCATAGGAAAATGGAGTAGAGTCTACACATGTTACTTCTGGCAAAGAACTTATTAGAATTTTTCCCCTGTCCTGAAGCTTTGTGTGAGGCTGAATTTAAAGATGATGGACTGATTAATAAACTGGCAGAGGAAATATCAAAACAGCAAAATATCCAAACTGTATTATGGATATTGTTGTCCACATTCAGTAAGTTGTACACTAAATTTCAGGAGTGGAAAGTAAAGCAGAGAGATTTTATAGATTTGCAGTTTGGCCATACGGGCATATATAAAGCTGGGGACCAGAGAAATGATGCTATGAAAGAAAATAAGATGGCTTGAAGGGAGGTAAAATGTTTTGCATAGGGACAAAGAAAGGAATGTGGCCTTGCTGGAGGCAGGCTCAGCACCACCCAGCATGGGGTCGGGCTCTCCCATAGCCATGATGGAGGTAGCAGATGAAGTTGGGGCCAGAGGTGGCTCAGATGGTCATAGAGTCAGTGACAGCTGGGATAGACACAGGCCCAGCAGTGGGCCAGATGGAATGGACCCAGTGGCTGTGATTGAAAAGGGCCTGGGGGGCAATGAGTAAAGAGGGTGTGACTATCTTTTCTGTTGGCAGTCCATCTCAGCACTCATATAATGCTGGCTTTGCTGGAAAAAGGGGGTCAGGGAAGCTTCCCCCCAGATTTCAGAGGAAGACCTAGAAAGCCAGTCAACTTGTGGCAGGGTCAGAATCCCTGCAAGCAGGCCCAAACGGGGCACTATGTGAAACTGTGAGGGTGAAGCCAAGGTTGTAAGAAAAACCCCTGAGATTTAGAAGCGCCAGAAATGTGGAATGACCGTGAGGAAAGGCTGCAAGCAGTGAGCCATAGGGCCAGGCTGAAAGAGTAAGTACACTGCCCATTGCAATCAACCAGGCCACAGGGGTGGGGCTGCCAAGGCCCCCTGGAGATTGTTCGCACTGTCATGTGCCTCAAATACCAGAAATGGAGCTGCAGGATTAAATGCTTGCCCTGCTGGATTTCCATATTGTTTTGGTCACATCCCTTCTTTCTAAGGCCCTATTTATCTCCTTTGGAATGTAAATGTTTACTTTTTGCCATTGTATGTCAGATGTATGTAACTATTTTTTATAAGTAAAACTGTCTTTATTTGCAGATGACATGATCATCTACATAGAAAACATTTCAAAGATCTACTAGAACAAATGGCCATTTCATTAGGGTTGCAGAATGCAATCTATATCGTTTTTTTTAAAGTTTCATTTATTTATTTATTTTTTAAATTTTAAATAATTGTTTTTTATTGGTGCATTATAATCATACAAATTGTTTTTTTTTTATTTTCCATTATCTTTTATAGGGGCTCATAAGAGTTTACCTTGAGTCTCAGAGGAGACTTTAAACTTTGGGACTTTTGAAAGATGCTGAAACTGTTAAGACTTTGGGAACTCTTGGAGGTAGACTAAATGCATTTTGCATGTGAGGTGACTGTGAGATCTAGGGGTCCAAGGAAGGAGTGCAATGGTTTGGAAGCAGAATGCTCCTGTAGCCCTCACAAAATTGTGGTGGCAGTGATGGAAGCTGGCCTTGGTTGTAATCTCAGCAGTAGATAAGTCCATTGTAATGGATTTATATGGGTGGTGGTCAGGGCTGGTAGGGTGTGGCTAGAGAAGGTGGGTCTCTAGAGCTGTGGCCTTGGGGATTATATATGGTTCCTCCTTCCCTGGCTTGCTCTTGTTTGTTTCCAGCCTCCATGAAGTAAGGAGCAAAGCCTTGTGCTCTCTCTGTGCTTCCTGCCACCATGTCCTGAGGTGCATGGTCCTCTGCTTCACATGGCTTGAACCCCAAACTGTGAGCAAATAATTCTTCCTTCCTCTAAGTTACATGGTCAGTTCTTTAGATTATAGCTGTGAAAATGCTGACTAAGACAGCTTCCATTTTATTGTTAATTAAAAAAATTGAAATGGGGATGTCTGTTACTTTCCAAACGTATTCAAGACTACTTTAAGTGCGTATTTTCCCTCTCTGAACAACTGCTCTCATTTCTGGTTGAGAGATTTTGCTTATCTTCATGGTTCATTTAAAATATTATCTTCTTTAGGAAGTGTTCCATCATTCAAATGCTATTTCTCCCTTCCCTAAACCTCCATGTGTACACTCGAGCTTTATCTCTCTGTGGAATTTAAAACAATTTTCCTGACATTTGAGTTATTGTTCTGAATATGTTTTTTCCCTATCAGATTATAAACTCCTTGAGGACATCTCCTTTGAAATATTGAGACAGCAGGCTCTTCTATTGTCATGATAGTATCCCCACTCCCTCCCTTCCAGGGAGTTAATGTGATTATAATGTGACTTCTTTTAACAAAACTATTACTACACACTAGGTGTATCATATTTGAATTCCACATATAGCCCTATTTAGTAAGTAGTTTTATACAAAGCAATGAAAGAATAAATATATGAATGAAAAAGCAATTCAACTAAGAATAAAGCATCTCTGGCTTCGTAAAGTATAAAATAAAATACAAAAAAATGTTCATTTTAAGAAGATGCAACTTAAGTGGTCGTATATGGAAAAATAGAAAATGCAAGATTTGGCTTCATATATTAATAGTGATAATAATTTTTTATTTGTGCATGCTATAATTGGTTTGTTTAAAGAAACCACATTATAATCACATTAACTCACTTCAGAATGTTTAATGTAACAATACCATCCCCTGCTGTGGCTTATTCCTTAAGCTGAGTTGCAATTTGGTTTTCCTGCTGACTATTCAATTGTATTTCCTAGACAAAGATAGATAGTAACTTAGATCAAATTATAATTGTTTATCTAAGGAGAACATTGATCAATACCGTATGATCCAAGGCCAGCTAACTCTTTTTCTCTAATCATGTTGAATTTGAGGAAGAGGAAAGATATTTGGCATTTTCACACATTAGCTCAATTTAATTTAACATATATGGGACAGCTCTAATATAAGTGTGTAAGCTAGTAGAGCAACAAAATATTTGCCCACCATTTTACATATTAGCTAACACATTACATTAACTATTGCATTTAATTTTCAAGATAAAAATATCATTAGTAATAACAACTAGCTAAGTAGATAGGATAGATTGTATTAATCACAATTTATAGTTTTGGACATTTAGTTTTAGAGATCTGGACTCAACGGAGCTGTTTCATAAACTGTGTGTTTTGCATTATGTAATATATTCCAAGTTGGGCATAGTGATACACATCTGTAATCTCAGCACTTGGGAGGCTGAGATAGGAGGAGCACATGTTGGAGGCCAGCTTCACAAGACTGTGCTTCAAAATAAGAAAGAAAACGTTGTAAGTCAGAGGTAGAATGCCCCTAGGTTAAATCCTCAATACCAAACCAAAAATATTATATTTCAAAATTACAACATTATATCTGATCTCCTGGTCATCTTATCATCTAAAATAATCTCTACATGTCAATAAAATGTACAACACATTTCCGTAACCTCATCATTTCTGAGCCAAAATTTAATGCCATACACTAAATCCTGAGCAGTGATTAAAGTGAGATATTTTGTGGCAGAGTCTTATAAGTAAATAAGGGAAGCCAAGAGAGGGCTGAAATGTAGGAAGAGTGTCGAGGCGTAAGGACTTGGTGTGGATAGTCGTGATTCAGAGTAGAATCATGGAGGCAGACAGCTTGTAAGGAAATAGAGTGTACACATGCACGGCAGTGAACTTCTGAGTTCCAGGGATTCTGTCACTCAGAATTATAACAATATTTAGTGTATAAAGTAAAACACATAAAAATAAAAATAAATCTTGTAATGCGAAGAAATATTTGTCACCCATATATCGAATAAAGGGTTTGTAACAAGAGTAAATAGAAACCTCCACTGATTAAATAAGAGTAAAATATGAGCTGCTTTGAAAAGTAACAAAGTATATAAACAAACAATCCTGAGAGAAGGAATTATGAATGCCAAAGTTCACATATAAAAGTGAGCTGAGTATACTCAATTTCCTAAGAAATTAGACAAATATAAACTAAAATCATAATAAGATGTGATTTTAAATCCACCAAAATGCCAAAATATAGTTAAATTCAATACATTTAACTGCTAATGAAAAAATAACTTGTAAGTTTGCAGATGAGATAAAAATTAGTATAACTTTTCTGGAAAGCAACTTTGCAGTATCTAATAAATTTGAATTGTATTATGAACTTTATATCTTAGTAATCCCACCTCAGGATAAATGATCTCATATATGCAGAGACCATTTAGAACAGTGTCTTTTCCAGCATTGTTTGCAATATAATAAATGTGGGGAGAAATGAAATATTCATTAGTACAGAACTGCATAACAAATTGTGACTTATTCATTCAATAAAATATTATAAAAGAGGTAAATTATATAAACTAGATCATCTATTATCACCATCAACATTCAAGATAGATATAGCTTATACAAAAAATGTTGAGGAGGGAAAACAAGTAGCAAATGTAATATATTCATGTATACATAGCCCAATAATATATGCTATGTATTGATTCATTAATTTGAAGCAAAAGTATAAAAACTAGTCCATAAATAAAATTTTTCAAACTGAGAAAGGGGTTATGTCTGAGCCTAGAAATAGAGTTCATGAACTCTGGATGGCAACTTTTGCAATTGTCCTTATTCTTGCCTTCAAATATTTAAGCCACTATGCAACCACTCCCAGCAGGTATGGACAAGGCTTAGTGACTTACTTCAGGTGAGTTGAATAGAGCAAAAATAATGACCTACCATTCTGGGCATTAGGAGTCTTCCATCTTGAGTTTCCTCTCTTGCTTGCTTGCTTTGTGGAACCCAGCTGGGATGTTCTGAGCTGTCCTGTAGAGAGGCACATATGGGAAGGAACTGAGGGAGGCCTTTGGCTAACAGCCAGTGAGGGACAGCCTAGGATGAACCGAATCCTGATGGCAAACATATGAATGAGATGCAAGCAGATCCCCCTCCCGTGAAACCATCAGATGAGACCGCAGCCTGGGATGCCTTCTTAATGGCAGCCCGTGAGACTCTGA
>PVJS01031403.1:0-23434 GCA_004027185.1 Glis glis | reverse complement strand
GCAAGCTAGGGAGTAGTGGGGATACAAAAGGGACTCCAGACAACAGTAGAGGAGCCTCAGTGGAGCCAGGGAAGTTGTCTAAGAGAAGGGGAAGGGGAAGAATGAAGTTCATCAATGGAATCACTACCATTGACCATGTATACATATGAGGAAGTGCTTTTCTATGAATATGTAATATAAACACATCCATATTCTCCTCTAGGTGATTTTGAGTAAACTGTGCTTAGTGTAAAGCAGTTTAGAAAGAGAAATGTCTGAGGTAGGTAGGGGTATATTTAAATTGAAGAAGGACTTTGGGTGGAAAGAGAAATGCATGCACAATTTAGTTGGTTAACAAGAATCAAGAGGGTGAACATTAGCAGCTGGTCAAGAGATTAGTTGGTTTTGTTCTTCTAAATAGGCATCAGAGGTATATACGATTATTATTCCCATCTAGATATGAGGAAATAGTGGCTGAAGGAGGCTGACAGATTTGCTTCAGGTCTCACATCAAAAACTCATCCAGCCTGGAGTTGAACCCATAGGGTAGCATCAAAATCCTCATCCTTACCAGCCCTACATCACCACTGCCAGACTGGTGTGTCCACTACATACAGTGAATAGATAATGGATGGGATATTTGACTCTCAACCATTGGGAACTAATAATTCACATGCATGTCTTATTAAAATAAAACAGGCAAATATTGGAGATGGCATGGAAGAGACATCTAAGAAGCATAAAACATGAAAGAGGTAATTGTGCTCAGTTGAGAGTGCACCTCAGACCCACGAGCTCCTTTCTGCCTCAGAAAAGGCCCCAGCCAGTCCAGATGGTCCTGAACACACACAAGACAGGAGGATATTAGAAGATGAAGACAGGAACCTCTGGGCATCAAGGGCTGAATTTACTTATTAGGTGCTCTCTTAGTTATTTCACCCTGCTGTCCTGAAGAAGATATGGAAGAAAACCACGACATTTTCATTAATGCACAGGACACACTTTACAGCTCAAATTTCAGTGTATGTAGTTTTGTCTTTTCTCTCCCTCATCAGATGCCAAACTCTAAATACCTACACCTGCCGGGTATTTGTTATTGTCCACGTTTATATCCTCAGCATCTACACACATGGCTTGAGGTCCCTTATATTGTAAAATCCTCATTTATCACAGCAAGAATATGAGATTTAATGAAGACAAAAGACGTCTAAATCATGCTTTGAAGGGCAGATCCAATGCCTGTCTAGTCGATCAGAGCCATATTCAAGGCTTCCCACTGTCTCTGTGTCATCATGTATTATGTGAGGGTTTCCCAAGCAAAATCTTCTTCTCTTATCATGGATTGTGAAGGAGAATCAAGAGTTCACAAACTGCTATTTGCATCATACATTCATTTATAACATTAAGAATGATGAAATTCAAGTACCTGTAAAGACATGTAAACCAACAACTTGGTTTTAAACTCTCTCATCTTCGAGTCATTTATTATGATAGTGCAAGATTCTTCAAAAGGAATGACACAATGTGGGGAGGTGCAAACAAATAAGCAGTCAAACAAGCGGGATGTCAAATAAGAGATAAGTCAAATAATGGAGATGGAAGCCGGGCATGGTGGTGCAAACTTATAATGCCAATACTTGCGAGGCTGGGACAGGAAGATCACAGGTTCGAGACCAGTTTCAGCAACTTAGCAAGACCCTCTGCAACTTTGAGAGGCATTGTTGCAAGATAAAAAAGAAATAAAAAACCCTGGGGGTTTAGGTTGGAGGTATAATGTCCCTGGGTTCAATAACCAGGATACATAGAGAGATAAAAGAAGAGAGAGGAGAGATGAGAGAGGGGAGTGAGGAGAGGAAAGAGATGGTTTGATGAGACACCTAGTTAATCATAGTGAGATAAAGTTCCCATAAATACAAAGTGTGGAAATGCTATAGAAAGAAATGGATTTCCTTTATTGGCTATCAGAATCCAAAGGCCATTTTTCTCTACCTGTTCTGCATCCTGGGAAGAGACATATCTATGCATCATGATGGGATCCCATTTGCTCAACTCTTGGGACACTAGGAGATGAGATGGCAGGAAGAGAGCAATTTTTTTCCAGGATCTCTCAGCTAGGCTGTGAGTTGGCAGTGGCTGAGTTAATGTACCCAGAGACAGAGCTCCCAGGCCCTTTCCTAAAACCACAGCTACATCTACAGCCACAGCAACAGCCAGCTCTCAGATGATATGTTTTGCTTCCTGTATGGGGGGGAGTACAGGGGATTGAACCCTGGGCAGTTCTACCTTTGAGATCCACCCCTATCCCTTTTTATTTTTTATTTTGAAACAAGGCTTTGCTAAGTTGCTGAAGCTGTCCTCAAATTTGCAATCCTCTCATCTCAGCCTACCAAGTACTAGGATTATAGGCTACAACTCCCGGCTCCCATTATTTTTGAACCTTGTCACATTAAATCTCTCCTAACTCCACATTATTTTCATGGGTGGAGTTGTATCCATTATCGTATGTAACATTCCCAAAATATGTACATACTCATAAATTGTCCCTTAAGTAAACTCTTCTAAACCATTCATTCTTAGACCATCTATCTCCTAATGAGACTCAGAAATACATACAGGACTGGAAACTGTCCAACACAAGTAAAACGGGTGACTGTTTTATTCACTGGACTTTAGTTTTGGAAAGCATTCATCAACCCATATTGTCTCCTAAATTAAGGAAAGCCATATTACTCAGCATATCAGCACATTTGAATGGTTAGAATGAAGGAAAAAATGGGGAGAAGGCCCAAGAACACAGAACGCTCATGGTTTATACCGTTAATATTTCCCAGGGTCCATCTCCCAAAGTTGCCAGGAGAGACTATAATGTCTCCTGTCTGTTCCTGCTGGGGCATGTAAGTTTCCCTGCATACTCCACCTCATTGTGGATTTATATGGTTATTGACTGAAAGAAAAAGAACATCAGCTTTGGGAAGAAGTTCTGGATAAAAGTCTTACCTCCCTTCCATTCTTCTCACTGGAGGTGGTAAGCTGATCAGCAGCAAAGGGAAGAGCCTCCTGAGTCGTTGCTCCAGGACACTTCTCTGCCTCAGAGGGGTCACTGCAGGCACTGGACTGAAGCTGGTGCTTGAGGAAGGCTTATCAAAATATCAGACAGCCTTGTGATTTCCTGTTCTGGGACTTGCTGGCAAACGAGAGTGTAGACTCATTTGAAACATGTTCTTCATGAAATAATTCTCAACACTTGGTCTGACTCTATTCCTGTCTCTCCAACCTCTGCCTATATCCACACCTTGACCTCCCCCTCTTTCCACAACTGATCCTCTTTCCCTACCCTTATTGTCTTGCTTCTGTTCTCATGAGATCTTTTTTCTTTTATCTC
The DNA here is from genome assembly GCA_004027185.1 of Glis glis. Taxonomy (NCBI): domain Eukaryota; kingdom Metazoa; phylum Chordata; class Mammalia; order Rodentia; family Gliridae; genus Glis; species Glis glis. The sequence continues at coordinate 20,073 of PVJS01031403.1, read as the reverse complement.
TCTAGCTTCCACATATGAAAGAAAACATACCACACTTGTCTTTCTAGCTTATTTTGCTTAACGTGATTATCATCAGTTCCATCCATTATCCTGCAATGACATAATTTTATTCTCTTCCTTCAACAGGTAAATTGATAAACAAATTTTGGTAAAATAATTGCAAATTTTTTATGGTAAAATAATCATTATACATCATTAGAAGCAAACATGTTATCAAGCTATGAAAAGACATAGAAGAGCCTTAAATTCATGTTGCTGAGTGAATGAAGCTAGTCTGAAAAATATACATTCTGTACAATTCCTAATGAACAAAATTCTGGAAAAAACAAAACCATGTGATTTCCTAGGGTTCTGGGGGGAGAAAGAGAAGAACTGGTGGACTAAAAATACTTCTATTGCTTTAAAACTTTCTTTATGTCACTGTAATTCTAGATACGTTATTCTATTTTTGTCAAAATCCATTTAACTGTACAACACAAAGAATGGAGCTTACAGGTAACTATGGCCTTCAGTTTATAATAAAATATAAATTTTGATTTATCAATTTTAATAAATATACCATAACACAAAAAATGTCAATAGTGAAGAACCTGTGTAGGGATGCGGATGGGAAGAGTTAGAGTTTTCCTGCTAGAACTGATCAATATCATGCATCCTTTTCCCATCTCTATTGCAGCTTGTTAACCACTATGACTTTCTTTCCATATGTCACAGACCTGAGCATGCTCACACTCATTAGCACTGAGTGCTGTCTATCCATCCTGTGGCCCATATGGAACCACTACTACCACCAGAGACACACGTCAGTTAACATGTGTGCCTTGTTTCGGGCCCTGTCCTTGCTATAGAACATCCTAGAAAGGAAATCCTGTGAAATCCCATACAAGCCAATTTGAGGATGGCTGGTTGGTGTAAGATATCTATCTTATTTTTCTAATGCAGCATGTCCGATTTTTTATTTATGGTTTTTTGAATCCAGCCTGTCCTTGATGCTCAATATCCTCTTTAGCTACCAGTAGGTGCTGCCGATCAAGCTGTGTGTAACCACCCTGCTCTCAGTACTGGTCTTCCGCCTCTGTGTCCTGCACTTCAGCATCCACTGGCTCCTGTTTAGTATGGATTCAGAATGATTCCAATGCAATTGTCATGTTTACCTGGGTTAAGTCATCCTGTATTGTGTTAACAGCTGCACCAACCCCATCATTTACTTTTTATTGGGCAGCAACTGAAGCAGCCCCTTTGGCTGCTTCTCCAGAGGGCTCTTCAGGACACATGTGGGGAGGATGAATGTATAGGCTGCCATCCTCAGGGAACCCAGGAGATGTCAGAAAGAACATGTGGGCAGAGATGAGGAGCCTCTTATCAGGATGTCAGATTTATCTTTGAGAGTCGACACTGCCTTGCCATGCTTGACAGTTATCTGCTCTTCTCTCAGTCTTGTGCCTTGGAAATATATCAGCTGTACAACAATGTCTTCAAAAACATTTTCAAGTCTGCTTTTTCCAGGGTTTCTCCAAGAAAGCATTAGTCTGAAAGCAAACTCCATCCTTCTTGACATTACAATAAACTTCTCATATTTTCTCTCTCAGAATCTTTATTTCTGAATGGTATTTCTTCAAAATTTTCATGATAGTGGAAAGAATCACTCTCTAGGTGGAGTGAGGTCAGCAACATGCTTGGTTGATAGGATCCTGACTATCCCTCCTCTGAGGGGTATTTGGATTTCATTAGTTTTTGTATGCACTCTTTATTAGGGAGTGGTGGATATGCCTCTGTGTGTAAATTAAGACATTTTGTCACATAAATGGATTCATAAAACTATCACCATATTCAAGATGTGGAATTATTACTCCATCCCCCAAAATGTCCCCTGGGCTACCGCTTAATAGTCATCCACTCCCACCCTACTCCCAAACCTCCAGCCACCACTGACCTGTACTCCATCTGTATAATTTTGTCATACACAATGTTATTTAGACAGAATCATACCATACATAATCTTTTGATTTTGGCTTTCATAAATCTGCCTAATGTCCTCAAAATCCATCCAAATTGTTGTAAGTATCAATAATTTGTCATTTATTTTTTAAATTATTGGGCAGTACTCCACTGTGTAGATGAACTGCTCTTTCATATTTACACCAAAAAAAATTAATAAATAACTATTCAGAAGGGGAAGAACATTTGGTTGTTTCCTTTTTGGCTAGTGTAAAGAAAGCTACTATAAACATTTGTGTACATATTTTGAACTTTCTGTATTAATATTATTATTGATGACAAATTATGACTATACATATTTATATGGTTCAGTGTGAATTTTGATATATGTATACAATGTGGCATGATTAAATCAAACTTATTACCATATCCATCAACTCCTTATGTATCATTTTTATGGTGAAACATTCAAGAGTTACTCTCCTAGTTATTCTGAAGTATGTAATATAGTACCTTGACTATAGTCACCATCTATTCAATAGATCTCAAAATCTATTCTTCCTATCTGAAACTTTTTACCCTTTGATTAACAACTGTCCATTCCCTCCTTCTCCACCTCCCTATCCTTAGAATTTGGTAACTATTATTCCGCTCTCTAATTCAGTGACTTCAACTTTATTAGATCCCATATATAAGTGAGATCAAAGTATTTGTCTTTCTATGTCTGGTTTATTTAACTTAGTGGTGTCCTGGATAAATGCTAGGGGTAGATTCCCGGGTCATATGGTCAATATGTGTTTGTTTAAGAAAATTCAAAAGAGTTTTTAGAACACATATAAAATTTTACTTTCCCAGACACATGGATGAAAAATACATGCAACCACCTTAATAAGATTCCAGTTTTCTAAGCCAAAGGTCAGTTTCTCACTGCTCAGCTGCTACTGACACTCATTTTAATCTACAACTCTACCATTTGAGATTCTGGAACACCATCTTTTCTGGTTTCCTCCATCCCTACCAGCTGCTCCTTCCCATGTTTTCCCACTACATTGAAGTGTAGATTGTCATAAACTAAATTCCCTTATGCATTTCTGTTAATCCATTCTATTTGTATGCTTTCCTGAATCTACCTTCTCCTCCACACTTCTCACAGATGGAGACCCTTACATACCTCTCTTTTCATTCTCTACTCTTTCGTATTCATCCAGACTTTAGAGAATAAGCTCAAAAATGCCATGGTCCAGTTTTGTTCACACTGAAACTCCAATACCTGAAATAATGCCTGCTGCATACTAGGTCTGTATTAGTTTTCTAGGAATGCCAGAACAAAGTACCACACAGTGGGTGGTTTAAACAGAAATTTGCTTTCTCACTTGTCAAGACACTAGAAGTTTGAGATAAAGGTGTTGGCAGAGTTAGTTCCATGTGAGGGCTCTCTCCTTGGCTCATAGACCGTGTCTTCTCTGGATTCTTCCCTTTATGTGTCTGTGTCCTAATCTTCTTATACTAGATCATCATATTGGATTAGGATCCTTCCTAATGACTTCATTTAATGTAATCTCTTTATATAGCCTTAAATCTCCAAATACCTTCATAGTCTGAGGTACTAGAGGTCAGTGCTTCCACATTTGAACTTGGAGAGAAAACAGCTCAGTCCATAAAAAGACTCATACAAAAAACTAGAGAAGGAAAGAAAGAAATCACTAAAGTATGTCTCTGAGTTTTAAAATGTCATTTAAAAAATGAAAAGTATTTTAATTTTGCAGTAGCGTGGAGCACTAGAAGGGAGATCATAGGTGATAACACTTGAAATTTTTCGTATTTACACCAAACAAAAACAAATAAATAACAAATGTCATGATGTGGTGTTAGGAAGAAGTATGTATTTATTGCTGGGCGTGGTGCCACATGCTTGTAATCCCAGGACTTGGGAGGCCGAGACCAGAGGATACAGGTTCGCGGCCAGCCTCAGCTACTTAGTGAGGCCCTCCACAACTTAGTGAGACCTGGTTTCAAAATAAAGAAGAAAAAATAGGGCTGGGTGTAGCTCAGAGGTAGAATGCCCCTGGGTTCAATCCCCAGTACCACAAAAAATAAAACAGTCCAGTATAAGCTGGGAATGGTGGCACACTCCTGTAATCCCAGCACTTGGGAGGCTGAGACAGGAGGATCACAGGTTGGAAGTCAACCTCAGCAACTTGGTTAAGTACTCAGCAATTTAGTGAGACCCTGTTTCAAAATAAAATAGGACTAGGAGTGTAGGTCAGAGGTATAATGTCCCTGGGTTCATTCCCCAATATTAAAAAAAAAAAACAGTCTACAGTAAAAAGTATTTACAGAGAGGTAGACCAGAGAGAGTGAGATAGGAGAGGCTGATATCTGAGTGGTGATTTGGCAGATGCCCAGACACATCTCTCTGAGGGATTATACTTCAAACTTCTCTGGTCTCTGATTTGTCCACAGTACCTTTGCAGGAAAGTACAGGACCTGTCCCGTATCTTGATAAGCCATGCTCAGTCACCAGCTTTTACACCAGCTACAGCAGAAACCTCTGGATTTAGAGGATAGAGAAGGCTCCTCTGGAATCACTCAATCTCAGAAAGGCTATCCCCTTCAGCATTTGTCTCTTCTCAACCCCAGACAGAAGAATGGAAGGAAGGTAAGGGTATATTCCTAGAGCTGTCTTATTTCCAAAGTTCTTTAGGGTTTTGGGTCTTAATTCACATTCTTGTTTCTACCTTGTGCTGCTACATGGAGCGGGTCATGGAGATTCCTTTAGGCAAGGGCAGGAGGCATGTTCCATCTCTTGAAAACTGGGTGCAGGCAGCCTTAATCATGGGTGTTCTCAGTGCAGTTATCCAGACCACTCTCCCCATCCATCTCCCCACCTTCTCCCCTTATTCCAAACATTCAGATCTGTTGTCATGGGGAGAATGCTGCCTGTTACATTCATTTGAGGTCCAAGGTGACATGCAGGCATGGCGTCCCAGAGGTGAGCTGCAGTAAACCCAGGTTTCATTGTTTTACCTGCTTTTCCAAGTTATTCTCCTTTGCATATCTGAGAAGGTATAAGAAGAAAAAGCCTAGCCCAAACTGAAGTAACTGTGGAGTATTTCTTTATTTAGCTATTTACAACAATAAACTGGGTTGAGGAAAATTGACAGTGCAAAAGATAAAGCATTTAAAAGCAAGCAATATTGAAGCGCTATAGCCACCTCTATGTTTATAGAGTCAAGAGGAGAAGCAGTTACTGGATAGAGACCATAGCCATAGCTGTAGTTGTAGCAGTAGGAGAGGATGAACAGGCAGGTGGAGAAGCACTGTCATCGCCAACTCATGGCTTCACAGGCAGGACCCAAGTGTAGAAAGTCGAAATCGCCCTCCTCATGCCCTCCAGTCTCCTACTGGTGTCTCCCAGTGGCTCCAAATATACATGTTGGTCTGAAGTGCTCTTAGTTGAAATAACAGAGGCTCTAGTTTTCCTCCCACACCCTCCTCTGGCCACCATGTCTGTGGGAGCGTTTATATCTAAGGGAGCTACTGATGGATGCGTTCACTTCTGCATGTCTCTCTGCAACCCCAGGGGAGGATGTGTCCTCTTTTTACTTGAGGCCCACTTGTCCCGGTGAGCCCTCCAGAATTCAAAGCCATGGCTTCATTTGTGAGGCAGGAGAGGGCTCATGGATTCTGGTATCTGCTCCTAATTGACTTCCACCTACCTCTCTTTTTTCCCTATTTCATTGATTTCCCTTCCTCTCATTTCTAGGGCTCGTTAGTGTGAGATTTTTTTTAATCCACAATTTTGTAATTTTATTTTATTATTATTAAATTTGGTGCATTGTAATTTTACATCATATTGGGGTAGAAAGTGTCAGAAAAATACATGCACACAGCTCTTGGTGCCCTCCGCAGTAGGTCCACCCCCTTCCATACCCTCCCTGTGCATGTCTTTGAGATTGGAATTGGTAGTTTTGCATACATTCATAGCATTATTTCAACTGTTACATTTTTTTGAGAGAAAAAGACAGAGGTTTTATTTAGGAAGGTGAGGGATAAAACTTCGAGGGAGAATGCGGGATATCTAAAGAGGGGGAGAGAGCATCTGAGCAAGGGGGTGGCTGTCCAAGCAAGGAAGAGAGTCTTTGTGGCTTTCTCAGTTCTTTTATAAAACCCCCACAAGGGGGTGGGTGGGGTCGCACAGTGGAGGTCTGGACTTCCTCTTAATCTTCATTCTTTATGACTTTATCCCTCCTCCTCCTCCCTTTCCTAATACCCCCCAGTCACTCTCCTGGAGTCTCTACTCACCTATCTGATATTGCCCTTATTTATGAATATCTCTCTAATTTCCACATATAAGAGAAAACATACATCTACTCATTTTTTAAGACTGGTTATACTCGCTGAGATCCACAATTTTGATGACAAACTTGGATTTAACTTGGGAATTATTCTTCTGCTTCCCCTCCCCATGTATGTGTAATCAGCAGGTCTGTGGTGATGGGTCTGTGGAGAAGGTCAAAAGAGTGGACCTGAGGCAGCACTGCTGAGCTCAAGCCACAGTGTTGGACCAGGAGAAATCATTCATCTTCTCTGTGCTCCAGTTGCATCCTCTATAAAATGGAAATAATACTAATTCTCTCTTCAGAGGTCTTTGAGGGAATTCAAAGAGATAAAACCTGTTAAGCTCTCAGTCAGCTGTTATTATTTACCCAGGTGTTAGCTAGATCTCTTTCTCTAATTAAAGTCTATATGAGCATCTCTCTACATTCCAACCCATGTAAATTTTACTTTGCCTTCATGGACTACTCTCTCACACAAAAGCTTTCACCTACAAAGCAAACACTACTAGGAGAGAGAATGGCGTCCATTTACATTGTACACTTCACAGTACACCACTTAATAGCTTTACTGTAGATATTTTCATAACATCAAATACCACTTTCATTAGTATTCAGACCTCCTCCTCCTCCTCTTGCTCCTCCTCCTCCTCCTGCTCCTCCTCCTCCTCCTCCTCCTCCTCCTCCTCCTCCTCTTTCTCTTATTATTTTGGTGGTACTGGGAATGGAACCCAGAGGCATTCTACTTCTGAGCTACACTCCAGCCCTTTCTATTTTTTGTTTTGAAAGAGCCTTGATAGATTGCTGAGAGTATCTGTCAGTTGCTGAGGCTTGTCTTAAACCTGCAATCTCTCTGTCTTAGTTGCCCAAGTTCTGGGATTACAGGTGTAATCATGCCTCACCCTCGCTAACCTCTTTATCCTATAAATTGCTGGGCATTGCAGCTCAAACTCATATCCTACTCCCATACTTTGCAACAAAATGCTACTGATGCTCAGAAAAGTCATTTTGAGTCCTCATTTGAAAGGCACATCAGTGATAAACTTCAATTATTTGTACATGCAGAAGTAATTTTTCTAAACTCACATAGCCATATACAACAAGAAGGATGAATTAAATTTTCTTCATCTAATTATGCCTAATAATTAGATGTTCTAATACCTTTAATTGTGTTTTCATTTTTGCTTTTCCATTTAACCCAAGTCTTCCCTATCACTAGTATCTTCATTCATACACACATTCACTGAATAACTATGAAGAACACAGGGTGTAGCACACAGATCTATATGCTGAGGAAATAAACCGTGCTTCTGTTTTCAATGGCTGACACAGTGGGTCATTTCTAGACTACGAGGCCATATCCTCACACCTGCCCTAGCAAGAGCTCACATTCCCTTCATGTCCCAGACACAAAGTTTTCTTTCTTTTGCATGGATAGACCACTCTTAGTCATGAGCATGGTCTGGGATCATCTCAGGAATCATCTTTGTCTTTTCTAAATTCTGCATTTGAGATAAAATTTCTGGCCCAGGATAGAATAATTCCTGAGTCCATAGTCCTTGCCTGTTATCTCAGATCCTATCCCAGATTTTTTCTTCCTTCCTCAAGATATATTGTAGACATGGCACAACCTCTGGCAGGGATTGGCAGGGCCAGTGTGCATGATTGGATTACTGAATATTCCCCTGTCAGCAGAGGACCCAGGCAGCAAAAGACAGAGCTCAGCATTTAGAGTCAACAAGAACTGGATTTGAGCCCTGCTTCCAGGGCTGCTCCGGCTTTTAAAAATTCATCTCTAAGCCGGGCATGGTGGTGCACGCTTGTAATCCCAGTACTTTGGGAGGCGGAGACCAGAAGATCCGGGTTCGCGGCCAGCCTCAGCTCGCTCTCTCTCTCTGTCTCTTTCTTTCTCTCTCTCTCTCTCTCTACCTAGCGAGGTCCTCCGCAACTTCATGAGACCCGGTTTCAAAATAAAGTATAAAAAAATAGGGCCGGGGGCGTTGCGCAGAGGTAGAATGCCCCTGGGTTCAATCCCCGGTACCGCAAAAAAAAAAAAAATTCATCTCTATGAGCCTCTGTTTCTTCTCCTATAACTCAGGGACGATCCTGAGAATCTGAGATCATACAGCAGCTGCTCATGACTTGTTTGTGTTCCTAGCAGCCCCAGTGGAGCTTTTGTGAGCATGGATCCAACCACCACAGCCTGGGGGACAGAACTCACAACAGTGAATAGAAGTGACCCGGCTTCTTCCTCATCCATCAACACAGAGACCCTGGTCCTGGGCTCGCTGACCCTTGTGGTAGCCTCCATTGGACTGGCAGGAAACGCGGTTGTGCTCTGGCTCCTAGGCTTCCGCGCGCGCAGGAACCCCTTCTCTGTCTACATCCTCAACCTGGCAGCTGCCGACTTCCTCTTCCTCTGCTTCCAAGTTGTAGTTTCTCTGCAGGAACTCATCTCCACCTTTCCCTTTGCCACCTTCCACCACTTGTCCACTATGATAATCTGTTCCTACCTTGCAGGCCTAAGCATGCTCAGCGCTATTGGCACCGAGCGCTGCCTGTCAGTCCTCTGTCCCATCTGGTACCGCTGCCACCGTCCAAGACACACATCAGCAGTCACATGCGCTGTGCTCTGGGCCCTGTCCCTGCTGCTGAGCATCCTGGATACGAATCATTGTGGCTTTCTTTTTGTGAATTTAGACCATTATTTGTGTCAGACATTTGATTTCCTCACAGCTGCATGGCTGATTTTTTTATTTGTGGTTCTCTCTGGGTCCAGCCTGGCCCTGTTGGTCAGGATCCTCGTTGGCTCTCGGAGGGTGAAGCTGACCAGGCTCTATGTGACAATCGGGCTCACCATCCTGGTCTTCCTCTGCTGTGGCCTGCCTGTTGGCATCCTGGAGTTTCTTTGGTACTGGATTCAGAAAAACCATGCAATTTCGTCTTTTCCTAAGAAGATGACTTTCTTCCTGTCTAGTATTAACAGCAGCGCCAACCCCATCATTTACTTCTTTGTTGGCTCCTATAGGCGGCAGCGGCAGAGGGAGTCACTTAAGCGGGTTCTGGAGAAGGCCTTAGAGGACGTAGCTGAGGTGGAGAGAAGTATACAAAGCCTTCCTAGGGAAACTGTGGAGATTCCAGCATCCCCTTAATGTAGTGACTCTGTTTCTACCAGAGTTCACTCAGAGTAGTCGCATCTCTAGAAGATTACAATGACGCTTGTGTAAGGTCAATCCTTGTCATAGATATATATGTAGATATGTAGAGATATATGCCCATTTATTTACATATTGTCTGTGGCTGCTTTCTCATTATAACCACACAATTGAGTAGTTAGAGAGCAACTGGTTAAAGAGACTAAAATATGCTTTCAGTTGCTCTAGCTCATATGTACGTGTGTATATTTTACCATATACGCAATTGTAAGTTCTAGTTAAATTGTCTGTGTAAAACTGATGTCTGTCTGTCTCATGCTGATGCTTGAAATCTACAGTGGCTTCAGGCTCCTGATTATTTCCTTTGCTGTGCAGAAGTTTTTTTAATTTGGTGCCATCCCATTTATTGATTCTTGGTTTTATTTCCTTAGCTTTATGGGTCTTATTGAAGAAGTCTCTACCAGTGCCTATATGTTGGAGAGTTGGTCCAGTGTTTTCATGTAGTAATTGCAAATGTTCTGGTCTAATTTCTAGGTCTTTGAGCCATCTTGAGTTAACTCTTATGCGGGGTAAGAGATTGGGGTCTGGTTTCATTCTTCTACTTATGGATATTTAGTTGTCCCAGCACCATTTGTTGAAAAGGCTCTCTTTTCTCTAGTGTAAATTTTGTGCTATGTTATAAAAAGTGAACTGGCTTTATGTGTGAGGATTTATCTCTGTATCTTCTATTCTATTCCATTGGTCTGTATATATGTTTTGTGCCGATACCATGATGTTTTTGTAACTAAAGCTCTGTAGTATAATTTGAAAGCAGGTGTTGTGACTCCTCCAGCATGGTTCTTGTTGATCAGAATTGCTTTGGCTATTTGGGGTCTTTTATTTTTCCATGAATTTTAGAACTTTTTTTTCTAGCTCTGTGAAGAATTACATTAGTATTTTGGTAGGGATTTTAATTACAAATTTACTTTCCTTAGCAAATGGAGGTCTATTTTGCATTTTCTATTTCTTTTTTATCAATTCTCATTTTCAGGGTACAGATCATTTACCTTCATCATTATATTTATTTCTAAGTATTTATACTATTGTTAATGTGGTCATTTTCTTTACTTCTGTTTTGGCTAGGTCATTATGTGTGTATAGAAATATCATGGATTTTTGTGTGTTTATATCCTGCAAATTTGCTAATTTATTTAGTACATCTAACAGGTTTGTTTTTTGGTGAGATCCTTGGGGTTCTCTACATATAGGAATACTTGTTATTGAGACTGGTATCAATAATTTCATATATGTAAATATCATTATTTGAACTGTTTTCTTCATTGAATCTCCTCCATCACTAAATTCCCTTCCCCTATTGTATCATAATCTTAGTACTTTCAGTATTATGTTGACTAGAAGAGAGAGAATGGAATTCCTTGCTTTGTGCCATATCTTAGAGAAAAAGATTTCAGTTTCTCCCCATGATTACAAAGTTAGCTGTGAAATTTTCATAAATGACTTTTACCATGTGGGGGAGATTTTTTCTATACCTAAACTGTTAAGAGTTGTATAAAGAAAGGATGTTGAATTGTGTCAAGTACTTTTTCTGCATCAATTGACATGTTTTTGTATTTCAGTCTATTAATGTGATGTGTCACATTGACTGATGTGCATATGTTTAAACAGCTTTGTAAGCCAGGGATAAATCCCACTTGATCATGATGTTTAATATTTTTGGTATGCTATTGAATTTGATATATTATATTGAGTACTTTTTGTATCAATGTTCATCAGAAATATTGGCCTGTAATTTTCTTTTCTTGTTGTGCCTTTGTTTAGCTTGAGTGTCAAAGTAATATCCACCAAATAAAATATGTTGGGAAGTAATATCTCCATCTCTATTTTTAAAGAGTTTAATAAGTATTTGTATCAATTCTTTGAAAGTTTGGTAGAATTCAACTGTACAGTCATATTATCCTGGTCTTTTCTTTACTAGGAGGTTTTTAGTTCCTGATATTTCATGCTTGTGAAGTGGAACAATTAGTAGTATTGATATGTCTATACTACATGAAGCAAAATATAGGTCCAATGCAATCTAATCAAAATCACAATGGGACTCTTAAAGCCCTAAAATTCAAACACCCCTGATAGCCAAAGCAGTTCTGAGAAGAAAAAAAAAGTCAGAACCATCGTACTTCCTGATTTGAAATTGTATTACAAAGCTATATTAATCAGAACAGCATGAGGATGGCATAAAAACAGACACAGTGGCCAGTGGGACAGAACAGAGAGCCAAGAAATAAGTTCAACATTTATTGTCAATTAATCTTCTACAACAGCACCAAAAAGTCACAAAAGGGAAATGATAACCTCTTCAACAAATTTCCTGGGAAAACTGTATTTCCACATTTAAAAGAATAAAATTGGAGCTTTTACTTATACCATATAAAGATCAACTCAGAATGACTCAGACTAAACATTAGACTTGAAATCATAAAATTCTTAGAAGAAAACATAGGAGAAAATTGTCTTTGGCAATGATTTCTTGGCCATCCCATCAGAAGCCCAAAATAAGCTACAAAAAGCAAAAATAAGTAAATGGGACTCCATCAAACTAAAAAGCTTCTGCATAGCAAAGAAAGCAAGCAACAAAATGAAAATACAACCCACATATGGGGAAAAGTAGTTGAAAAAATGTGTATCAGATAAGGAGTGAATATCTTGGATTCATAGGGAACTCATAAAACTCAGTAGCAAAAAGTCTATATAATACAATTAAAATACCAAAGGGCTTGAATAGACATTTCTCCAAAGATGACATATAAATAACAAAAAGATTCAAAAAATAAGCTCAGCATCACTAATAATCAGGGAAATGAAAACCAAAGCCATTATGAGAGCAACTCACACATGTTAGGATAGCTACTATTAAACAAACCAGAAGAAATTGTGCCTTAGATTTCCATCACTATAACATGTACTGAGATAATCAACTTCTAAAGGGAAAAGATTTTTTTGGCTCAGTTTTGGAGGTTTAAGTCCATGAACATTTGGCCTGTTGTTTTGAGCCTGGCGGGGGGGATTCCATGGTGGGCAGACATGTTAGAAGAGCCACCTCCTGACTAAGAAGCAAAAAGCAGAAATAGGAAGGGGCTGCTGGGGTCCCCCATCCCCTTAGAGGACACACTCCCAAAGACCTGAAGACTTACCACTAGACCCCATCTCTTAAACTTTCCTCCACCTACCAATAGTGCCAAGCAGGGGACCAAGCTGGGGACACGGGGGCCTGTGGGAGATATTCAAGATCCAAACGGTACCAGGAAACAAGTGTTGGTGAGGAGATGGAGAAAAGGGAACCTTTGCACACTGTTGGTGAGAATGTGAACTGGTACAGTCATTTTGGGAAGCAGTATGGAGGTTCCAGAAGAAATTAAAAATGGATCTACACCTGACCCAGCAATCTGTCTTCTGAGTATGTATACCCAAAGGAAATTAAATTACCACCTTGTAAATGTATCTGCACTCCAATGTTCAGTGCAGCTGTCTTCACATAGCCAAGGAATCAGAATGATATTGGTGTCCAATAATGGAGGAAAATAATGAAATTGTGGTATACATATACAGCAGATTATTATTCAACCTTAAAAAAGGAGGAGATCCTACCACTTTCAACAACATGGTGGACCAAGAGGACATTGTGCCAAATGAAATAAACCAAATACAGAATGAAAAATATTGCCTGACCTCATTTATATGTGGAATTTTTAAAGGTCCAATATACACAGATTAAAATAGTGGTTATCGAATTTGGGGTGAGAGAAAGAAAATGGAGATATGTAGGTAAAAGATATGAAATAACTAATATGTAGGATGAAATGTACAACCTGAGAATTATATTTAATAGTAGTTATCATATTCAGGATTTGTGCTAAATAAATAGATTATAGCTGTTCTTGCCATAAGAAGGAACATTAATAACTATGTGAGATGATAGATATTAATTTCTTCAACTTTAAAAATCATTTTACTGTATATATGTACCTTATAACATGTTATATTCTTAAATTCAAACATTAAAATTTATTTAGAAATACAAAAAGAAATATGACAATCCTGGGCTCTGGGTTAAGGAGGAATGACTGGGAGATACAAAGGGAAGTTACAGAGAGATATGAAAATGTTTTGTATCTTGATTAGGTTTGGAGTCATGTAACTGTATTCCTTTAAAAAATGCATTGAACTGTATATTTATGATCTTTGCATATCATTATCTCTTCATTATACTTCAATTAAAAATTATGAAACACTGTAGTACTTAAAATAAATATGTTATTTTCATCATGGTGTGAGACTATAATGCACCAATAAAAGCATATTTAAAAAAGAAAATGTGACTAAAAATATGTGTGATTCAATTGAAAAAACAAATGCTGTGAGCTCCTGGGAATAAAGTCTAAGAGTTCAAGAAAATAGAGTCTAGTAAAACACATCAGAAACCTGCCATGAGCGATCAGAGACCCTCCAGAGAGGAAGAATCAGAGTGGTGATAAAGGGGTAGGAATGAGATGGGATATACCTGGGTTTCTAATGGAAGAAATCTGAAAGGAAACCACAGGAAGAGATCTACCTCAAACTTGAAATATACATGGATATTAATTTATTTGGGTATAAAACTTAACTTCATGCTTGCCAAATTTGAAAATGAAAGCAAAAAACATAAATATGGTGACTCAAAATTGGTAAATAGAGACCTAGCCTAAGGCTGAACTTCAAAAATGCATCAGTTATATTCATTATTTATTCAATATACATGTATTATACTAGGGAAATATACTAAGGCCTACCCAAATTAAAGCATACTGGAATTATGGGGCTAATCTATTGAATTCTTTTAATATCATTAGGACAAAAATTCTGTAAGGAGCAGAAAAATAGATTTGTCAAAAATGTGACATTCTTTTAGTCCTATTAGGTTTGGTGACGAAAGAAATTTAGATTTTTCCCGCACTGCTTTCAGCCTTCTGCTGGAGGACAAATTCCCCAAAACTGGAAGCAGTTCTGGACCCAGAATTGGTGAAGCTCACAAAAAAGAGGGACAAAGAACCTGAGTAAGGCAGGTCCAGAGACTGTAATCAGTGTTGGTTTAACAGGACCATCACACATAGGATGAGGATGATTATTTTATGAAATGATTCAGATCAGGCAACCAACTGAACAGGTTATGAAAATCTCCCACACTGATAGGGCAAAATGCAATCTCCAAGCACATATGTCTGATTAAAGCAGAGGCTCTCCATTGCTACAGGAAGACTGTTCCTGACTCTCCAGGGTTTGCTGAAGAAACCCTGCTTCCATATTCATCCTTCTCGGGAGTGTCCTGCATGGCTCTCTGGAGGACCAGCTTGAGGGTTCCTGGCTTCCACCGGCGCTGCCTAAAGGAGCCAACAAAGAAGTAAATGATGGGGTTGGCGCAGCTGTTAACACAGGACAGGACAAGTGCCACTGGTGTGAGGTCAAAGATGATAGGATATTGAAAACTCCGGATCCAGATTAGGAGGAACCAATGGATCCCAAAGGGCAGGCCGAAGAGGAGGAAGACCAGCGCTGTAAGCACGATGGTCACATACAGCTTGGTCAGCGAAATCCTCCGGGAGCCACAGAGGATCCTGATGAGCAGGGTCAGGCTGGACCCGGAGAGAAGCAAACATAAAACAATCAGCCACGCAGCTATGATGAAATCAAATGTCTGACACCAACCATCGTTAACATAGTCAACCTCCCTAAACAGGAAGCCACAATGGTGTCCTTCCAGGATGCTCAGCAGCAGGGACAGGGCCCAGAGCAGAGCACATGTGACGGCTGATGTGTATCTTGGGCGGCGGAAGCGGTACCAGATGGGCCACAGGACTGACAGGCAGCGCTCAGTGCTGATGGCGCTGAGCATGCTCAGGCTTGCAAGGTAGGCAAGGATCCACACGATGGTGAAAAAGGATGGGATAAAGGAGCTGATGGGACTGAAGAGGCAAATGAATCTTTCCACATAATCTATTATCTGGAAGCAGAGGAAGAGGAAGTCAGCAGCTGCCAGGTTGAGGATATAGACAGAGAAGGGGTTCCTGCGCACGCGGAAGCCCAGGAGCCAGAGCACAACCACGTTTCCTGCCAGTCCAATGGAGGCTATGATGAGGGTCAGCGAGCCCAGGACCAGGGTCTCTGTGTTGGTGGGTGAGGAAGAAGCCAGTTCACTTCCATTCACTCTTGTAGGTTCTGTCCCCCAGGCTGTGGTGTTTGGATCCATGCTCACAAAAGCTCCACTGTTGTGGCTGGGAACACAAACAAGTTGTGAGCAACTGCTGCATGATCTCTGATTCTTAAGACTACCCTGCTATGTGGTATTCGCTGCTCCTGTGTTACAGGAGTGGGAAAGACAGGTTTGCAGGAAATAAGTAATTTACCCAGGCCAGATCATCCTGGAACCTCCTCTCACAGCCAGTTCTGCTGCCTCTAAAGCCTGGGCTATCTGCACTCCCCTTCATCTACTGACATGGGAATATGTGACAGCCCCAACAAAGTGTCCTAGGCTGTGTCCTAGCTCAGTGTCCTAGGCTGTGTGGGACAGATGCAGAATCCTGAGCCCAGCTTTCTGTCCTGGGACAAAGGTTTCTTTGGAAACCCCAAGCATGACCCATGGCCACCAACAATGAGTGGGAGGGTCCATCCAATAGGGAAAAAGGAAATCATAATTAGGTTTGTGAAGGAAAGTGACCTCGTGCTAGGACAGATGTGAGGACAGCCAGACCTCTGAGGTCAGAATAGCTGTGTCTCTGTTTCAATTTTTGAAAAACACAAGGAAGAGAAACCAAGGAAGATAGGAAAAGTTTTCCTCCTATGCATTCCTGGGCTCCCAGTGCCCAGCTCTGTGTGAAGGTCACCATGGCAGTCAAGAAATGCATAATTGACAAATGAATAAATGAATGGGGAGCCCTAGGGTACCTGAAATTTTGGGGTAAATGTCATACAAATATTTTTAAATGAAATTAGTCCCCAGAAAAGACACATGTAGAAAATGTCATTGCTCATGATTCCTACTGTGAAAAGCTCTGTGTGTTTGAAAGAATTCCTTATGCCTGCAAAGACAGCTAATGGTGGTGGTCACTGTCATGAATCCAACCTAGAGAGGCCAAGTATATGGATTTAATGATCACCTAGAAGAGTTTAAGCCCATACTTCAGGGATACATTTCCAGGCTGAACTGAATTTGTTGCATTTTTGAGGAGTAAAAAGCAAGTTTGGGAAAAGAGAGAGCAAAGATAGAATTGGCAATGGGGCTGACTAGAGAGTGTTGCAGTGTGGAAAGACCTAAGGGTGAAATACCTAAGAATGATTTTCTATGAGGGATGTAATATAAAGATGAGGAAGAGGAGAAGGAAGGACTGCCATTGATCCTAGGACTTCTCTTCCCCATAGTACTTCTTGGACAGCACCTAGTCTCCAGGTGCTATAGACATTAACAGAACCAAGGGTTCAGGTTCTTTTTCTGTTTGAAATCTCTCAGAATTATGGGAGAGAACAAGAATGATTATATAATGCAAATAGCAACTTTTGAGCCCCTGTCCTTCTTCACAATCCAAGAGAAGAAGATTTGGTTGGGAAACCCACACATACATAATGACACAGAGACAGTGGGGAAGCCTTGAACAGGGCTCCAATAAACAAGACAGGCATTGGATCTGCCCTTCACCGCGTGATTCAGACATCTTTTGTGTTCATTAAATCTCAGATTCTTGCTGTGATAAATAAGGATATTACAATATAAGGGTCCTCAAGCCATATGTGTAGATGCTGAGGATATAATCATGGACAATAACAAATAACTGGCAGGTCTAGGTATTTAGAGTTTTTCATTTGATGAGGGAGAGAAAATAAAAAATATATACACTTAAAAATCGAGCTGTAAAGTGTGTCCTGTACATGAATAAAAAGGCATTAAAGGTTGTGGTTTTCTTTCATAACTTCCTCAGGCCAACCAGTGTGACAAGAACTAAGAAAGCACCTGCTAGGTAAATTCAGCCCTTGGTGCCCAGAGGTTCCCGTCTTCATCTTCTAAGATCCTCCTGTCTTGTGTGCTCAGGACCATCTGGACTGACTGGGACCTTTTCAGAGGCAGAAAGGAGCTCCTGGGCCCTGAAGTGCACTCTCAGTTGTTGCACAATTGCCTCCTTTGTGTTTTATGTTTCTTAGGTTTCTCTTCCTTGCCATCTCCAAAATTTGCCTGTTTTAGTTTAATAAGACATGCATGTGAATTATTAGTTCCAAATGGATGAGAGTAAAATGTTCCATTCATTATCTCTTCAATGTGTGTAGTACACACACCAGCCTGGCAGTGGTGATGCAGGACTGGTGAAGGATGAGGACTCTGATGCGGCTCTATGGGTTCAAATCAAGGCTGGATCAGTTTTTTATATGAGACCTGAATGAAGCAAATCAGTCAGCCTCCTTCTTCTGCTACTTCCTCCTATCTAGATGGGAATAATAATAGTATAGACCCCAGATGGCTATTTAGAAGACCAAAACAAAGTAATCACTTGTTCACCTTCCTGTGAGTTGCTTCTTGTTACCCAAATGAATTGTGCATGAGCATCAATCTTTCCACCAAAAGTCCTTCCTCCATGAAAAATATATCCTTGCCTACCTCAGACAATTCTCTTTCTAAACTGCTTTACACTGTAAAGCATAATTTACTCAAAATCATCGGGGGGAGAAAATGGATATGTTTAATTTTTCTTTATTTGCTATCAGATTCCAAAGTCCATCATTCTCTACCCTCCTCTGCATCCTGGGAGGAGACATATCTATGCATCATGATGGGATCCCTTTTGCTCAACTCTTGAAACAATAGGAGATGGGAGGCAGGAAGACAGCAATTTGTTTAATTTTTAATTTTCAAGGCTCTCTCAGCTAGATGTGAGTTGGCAGTGGCAGAGTTACTGTACCCAGAGACATAGTTCCCAGGCCCTTTCCTAACACCACAGCTACACCTACAGCCACAGCAACAGCCAGCTCTCAGTTGATAACTTCTACTTCCTGTGTGTGGGGAAGTACTGGGAATTGAACCCAGGGAAGTTCTACCTTTGAGCTACACTCCATCCCTTTTTATTTTTCATTTTGAAACAGAGTCTTGCTAAGTTGCAGAGGCTGCCCTCAAGCCTGCAATCCCCCTGTCTCAGCCTCCCAACTACTGAGGTTAGAGGTGTGGGCCACCATTCCTGGTTCCCATTATTTTTAAACCTTGTGACATTAAATCTCTCCCAAATCCATATTACTTTCATGGGTGGAGTGGGTCCATTATCTCATGTAACTTTCCCCAAATATGTACATACTGGTAAATTTCCCTTAAATAAACTCTTTCCAATTCATACTGAGACCGTGTATTTCCTAAAGAGACTCTTAGAAATACGTACTGGAATTGAAACTGTCCAATACAAGTAAAACGGGTGACTGTTTTATTCACTGGACTTTAGTTTTGGAAAGCATTCATCAACCCATATTGCCTCCTAAATTAAGGAAAGCCATAGATTACTCACCATATCAGCACATTTGAATGGTTGGAATGAAGGAAAGAATGGGGAGAAGGCCCAAGAACAGAGAACGCCCATGGTTTATACCATTAATATTTCCCAGGGTCCACCTCCCAAAGTTGCCAGGAGAGACTGTAATGTCTCCTGTCTGTTCCTGCTGGGGCATGTAAGGTTCCCTGCATACTCCACCTCATTGTGGATTTACATGGTTATTGACTAAAAGAAAAAGAACATCAGCTTTGGGAAGAAGTTCTGGATAAAAGTCTTACCTCCCTTCCATTCTTCTCACTGGAGGTGGTAAGCTGATCAGCAGCAAAGGGAAGAGCCTCCTGAGTCCTTGCTCCAGGACACTTCTCTGCCTCAGAGGGGTCACTGCAGGCACTGGACTGAAGCTGGTGCTTGAGGAAGGCTTATCAAAATATCGGACAGCCTTGTGATTTCCTGTTCTGGGACTTGCTGGCAAACGAGAGTGTAGACTCATCTGAAACATGTTCTTCATGAAATAATTCTCAACACTTGGTCTGACCCCATTCCTGTCTCTCCAGCCTCTGCCTATATCCACACCTTGATCACCCCCTCGTCCCCCTACTGATCCTCTTCCCCTACCCTATTGTCTTGCTTCTGTTTTCACAAGGATCCTTTTTTCTTTTATCTCTCTTGCTTCCACATATGAAAGAAAACATACCACACTTGTCTTTCTAGCTTATTTTGCTTAACATGATTATCATCAGTTCCATCCATTTTCCTGCAATGACATAATTTTATTCTCTTGCTTCAACAGGTGAATTGATAAACAAATTATGGTAAAATAATTGTAAATTGTGGTAAAATAACCAATATTATTATTTTTTTTTTTTTGCGGTACCAGGGATTGAATGCAGGGGCATTCTACCTCCGCGCTACGCCCCCGGCCCTATTTTTTATACTTTATTTTGAAACCAGGTCTCATGAAGTTGCAGAGGGCCTCACTAAGGAGACAGAGAGAGAGAGGGGGGGGGAGCGAGAGAGCTGAGGCTGGCCGCGAACCCGGATCCTCCAGTCTCTGCCTCCCAAAGTACTGGGATTACAAGCGTGCGCCACCATGCC
>PVJS01031402.1:0-23436 GCA_004027185.1 Glis glis | reverse complement strand
TGCCCCTGGGTTCAATCCCCGGTACCGCAAAAAAAAAAAAAAAAAAAAATGAGGCTGGAAGGTGCTGAGTGTCCAGCACAGAGTAAGCGTTCAGCAGAGCAGGCACCACGAGCAGGAAGGGCTATAGTCTTGGCCCATAAAGACCCAGGTTCAAATCGTAGCTCTGGGGGCTGGGGATATAGGTTCGTGGTAAGAGCGCTTGTCTAGCATGTGTGAGGCCCTGGGGTTAAAGATAAAAGAAAATGTAGCTTTAGTGCGTGGCAGCTGCAAAGCCCGTTTGTCTTCATAGTAATGGGGTAGCAGTTCCTACTAGAGGGATAGCACCCTACACAGGGCACCATGCTAGGCTTTCCAGGAACCTCAGCTCACAGCATGGGTAATGAGGTATCCATCCCACCCACCTCCATTCCAAGAAACTGGCTTCTGGCCCATTTGGATGGAGCTGGCTGGCTACACTGAAGCCTAGAAAGGTACGGAGAAATGGGTCCCCTGGAGTGATTTCTCATTTGACCAATTATTTTTTCCTGTTTCATGGGGTTTTGCTTTCAGGTCTTGTCTGTCCTCTGCTCCACCCTGGTCAGGGCATGCTGAGCCTTGTCTGCCCTGGGGAAAGTTCAGACTGTCCTTCAGGCCCCTGAACACTGCCAGGGCTCTGCCATCCCCGCCCTGGATCTTGCAGCTCTCCTCCTCTCTGAGGAACCTGGAGGCACATGCTGGGCACTGGGGGGGGGGGGGCTGCTGACTCTCCAAATTTCATCTCCCCAGCTCTTCTGGCCTAAGGGTTTGGAGGAGGTTCTCACTAAGATAGACTCTAAGATAGACACTTAAGACTCTATAGTTCTTCGAGATGCTACCTGCTCAATCTAATGAACCAGTATGGGAGGAGGGCGGGGAGGAGCATGGGCTTCTGATTCAGAGTCTATCTTCTCCTCTGCAGAATGAGGACAATACTAGTTGCTGAGGAACAAATGTAGAAAGTACTCCGTGTCTACCCCATCACCCTACCCCCAAATTATCTCCCAGTGTTTGGAACTCCGGGTCTCTCTCCTAGCATTTGTGGAGGGCTCACTAAGCCAGAGACTGGACAGTCGTAGGCGGGGGGCGGGGTGACTGTCCCTGCCTATCTCGTCAAGTCGACAGTCGCTTCCCCGATTGGAGGAGGGGCCGGCCAGAGGCCAAGCGCAGAGAGACTGGATGGCGCCGCCCGATGCCTTCTCTCCCAACTCTTTCAAAGAAAACGTTCTTGCTTGGATCCTTCCGTGGTGGTGGCCGCAGACTTCAGGGAACCTGCTTGTTTCCGGGGCCGCTCTCCACTCCTCTCCTCTCCCGCCCACCTTCCCCCAACCCCGCGCAGAGTTCTGGAATCCAGGCGCGGCCCCACAGAGCGCTTGCACTCCTCGACAGACCGCCCGGGAAGGGCGGCGGCACGGAGGACCGGCTCAGGAGCTCGCCCCCGCGCGGCACTGGCTCGATGGCGAGATAAGCATGTCCACCCCAACGAATCGGAACGCCAGAAGGCAACCTGGACTCGGGTTGCGAGAGCCGCCGTCGCTCCTTAACCTCCCCTAACCTGGCTTCCCCTACGGGGCTCTCGGCCCCGCCCCGCCCAGCACGTCAGTCCCGGGTCCACGCGCTACGATTGGCCCCCCGGCCAGTAGGCTCCGCCTCCTTCTCTGCAATTGGTCGGTTCGCGAAGTCCCGCCCCGTTTTCCTGGAAAGTTCTTGGAAATCTGTCAAAGGTGTGTCTTTTCAGGGCCGAGGTCCCTGTCGCCGGTGCCGGTTCCCCCGCGCCCTCCCGGCCCGCCGCAGCGCCGTGGTTCTAGGAAGACGCCGCTTCCGGGAAGGGCTGGGACGCGGTGGACAAAAGATTAGGAGGCGGCTCGCCCCGCCCCGCCCGCCGGCCCGCCCCCTGCCCTCCCTGCGGTCCGCGCCGCCACCTCTCGGTCAGTGCCGCCGCCAGCGCGCCCCGGAGCCTGACCTGCGCGCGGTCCGCGCCCACTGCCTCCCCTGCCTCCCGTGCCGCGGTCCCACCGACCCGCGCCGCCGCCGCCGCCGCCGCCGGGACATGGTCCTCTGCGTCCAGGGGTAAGCGCAGTCGCCGCCCGCTCCGGGCACCTCGGAGAGCACAGGCCTCGTGCTAGCGGCCGGGCTTTGGGAGGGCAGAACGGGCTGGAGGTGACCGAGTGCGGAAGATCTGGAGGAGGTGGCACTTCACGGGACTGCGATCCTCCACCCCACACACTCACTGCGGGTAGAAACAAACCAGGGACTGGGCCATAGTGGACGCAGGGTCGCTCCCCCGGGGTTCTCACTGGAGCAGAGGGACGCTCTAAGATGTGGCTGTCTAGCGCAGACCTTCTAGACCCAGAGCCTTCTAAACTCCTAGCCTGCCGGTGACCTTGGCCAGCCCCTGCCCCTCTCGATCCAAGTGGCCACTCCTGTGCCCCAGGCTAGCAGTTAGGCTCTACTTGGGAAACCACCCGGAGATCCTTGCCTTTCCCCAGGCTGGCACCTGATAACCAGCGGCTCTTGGGTGCACCCCAAAAACTGCCTGGCCCCTCCTCTCAGCCCAGTCTGGGATTCCAGTGTGATAAGGGCCTTGGCTCCTGCCTTTCTTCTCCAAGTTTCCCAAGTTGTGGGGGTGGGGTGCTGATAAGGCAGTCTTGGCCTTGGCTGAGTGTTCTTGGCACACCTGCTCGCCTTGGGCTCGGCAACGCTGGGCAACCCCTCCAGCCAGGTCTGATGCTCTCCCCTGGCCTGACAGACGCTTAGGAAGCCCCAAGGAGAAGGGAAGAGGTGTACATGGGAGGGAGAGCGGGGTGGCCTAATGGCAGCTGGTATCGGAACTGGCATGGGCACGGTGCCAAGTGAGCGAGAGTGGAAGGTAGGGCCAGACTGAAGTACCCCTTGCTCTGAGCAGTCCTCTGTCCCAGGAAGAGGACCTGGAGGTGCTGGGAGGGCTACTCTCCTGCTCATCGCCAGCATGATCCTTCCTCCCCTGAATTTTGGGACTCCTGTTCCTACACCCCCCAACACACACACACACTGCCCTCCTAAGCTGAGGGCCCCTTGTAACCTCAGGGCTAGTGTTGGGTGTTGGGGAGCAAGGTCTTTAACAGACACCCCACCCCACATACAGAATAGCCTCAGAACAGCTGGTGCCCTTCTAGGGTAGAGGGCAAGGATTCTGAACTGTAGCTTGACTGAGGGTCCCTCCCCCGGGCTGAGTTCACCCCACTGGCATGTGTCCCCAGGCAGGACGAACTGGCTGGGCTCCAAGGCAGGCACACACAAGTACCTGGAACACCCCAGCCCTGCCCCCACCATGATGATGACACAACCGTGGACACACCCCTGCCCAGATATGCAGTCGCTTACCAGGAACCTGTGGGGATCAGCACAGCCCTTCCACACACGGATACCACATTGGCCCCAGAGCTGCCCACACCCACATGTGGGACCTGTGCAGAGGCCCTGCTAAGCTGTCCAGTCATGGCCGTCCCCAGAGACTCTGGGCTGACCAGCCAGCTGCCCACCATGTTCCCGGAAGCCTGGGCCAAGCTTTGGGCCCCAGCAGGCAAGTTACCTCGAAATTCTGCCTCTAGCTCCCCACGTGGGATTCCAGACCTCCCACATTGTAACCAAGGTAGATGTGGAAAAGTACTCATCAGGATGTAGTGTGCCAGTGGTGTGGCCCCTTTCCTCATGGGTGGTCACAGGGCCACGACCTTCTGAGGGTCACCTGTGCTGTCAGGTCTGGCTTCACTGCCTGCCTCCTGCTACCCGCTCCTGCCCACCTCTTCCTGTTTCACAAACAATACCTGGCACTGTAGGCCCGGGCTGTCACCTCTGCCTGGAGTACCTTCTTCTGACGCCTGCCTCAGGAGCAGGCAGACCCTGACCCCCCATGACACCCCACTCCTTTCTAGCTTTGGGTTCAAATTACTCTGAGCGCCGCCTTCCCGGCCAGTGTGGGCAGGGCCCATGGTTTCATAATCTTGGGGTCCTAAGACCAGCATGGGACAAGACCCAGAACTGAAGCCTGGGGGTGTGTTTTGTTAGGAACGTGGGAGGACCAGCAGCCCCTGCTCCCCGGGAAGAAGCCAGGATCACCACGCTGGGTGGGCTTCCCCTAGTAGGAGCTAGTGCTCAGGTGTGGGTCAGTTCAGCTCCCCTAACCCCAGCCGCCTAAGGATATGATGCAGCCAAACCCCTCCGTGTCTGGGCCGCAGGGCCCTCACTGGGGGAAGGAGAAACGAAAACAGCGAGAAGCACGCTGTGCACCAGACCTTAGCGCCGAGTAGCTGGCTTGCTGGGGGGATCTGGAGTGTGGATGAGTACCCTGCCCTTTGATGGGGGTTCACATTTATGGGAGGTGAGGCTTGCCAGCGCCTCTGAGGCCACTGTCCAATCCAGCCTTAGCCGGGAGGAACCGAGGCCAGGGCGGGGAGCCTGGCCTGTTAGGATACAGGCTTGCTTCAGCCTCGAAGTCTTAGCCAGTGAGGACTTGGTTCCACCGACAGACACTCCTGTCGGTGGGCAGGGAGCATGTGACCTCAAGCTTCCTATTTCAATCTTGGGGCCTCCCTGGAAGACCTCAGGCAGGTCCATCCTACTGCTCCTTCAGGACCGGTGCCATTTAATCAGCCTCCCTCAGCCAGGAGGGCACAAACGTGAGGCCACTTTGCACTGGCTCCTGTCACCGTGGTGGGGACTCTGGAAATGCTTATCGGGAATGATCTATGTTTGGGATTGGTACAAAATAGATTCATTCGTGTTTAGTAAATGCAGAGGAATGGAAAAGAATTTTTCAAAAAGCAGTCTATAGGGCTGGGGATGTAGCTTGGCAGAGCGCTTGCCTAACATGCCCAAGGCCCTGGGTTCGATCCCAAAAAGGCAGCTCTAGAGATTGGGAAAGCGTGGGGCCTCTGCTCACTGTCCATCCCCCCTTTCTAGATCTTGTCCTCTGCTGGCTGTGGAGCAGGTTGGGCAGCGGCCCCTGTGGGCCCAGTCCCTGGAGCTGCCCGAGCCAGCCATGCAGCCCTTGCCTGCTGGGGCCTTCCCTGAAGAGGTGGCAGAAGAGACCCCAGTCCAGCCAGAGAGGGAGCCGAAGGTGCTGGACCCCGAGGAGGATCTGCTGTGCATAGCCAAGACTTTCTCTTACCTGCGGGAATCTGGTGAGTCCGGGAAGTCCTGTGGGCGAAGCTTAGCTCTCTGCCTGTAGAGTCTGACTGGGGAGGCTCGCCCTGCCCTGAAGAGGCTGACGGAGAGCTAGAGCCCTCTCCAGGGGACGTGCAGGTCTGACCTGTCCTGGGTTGCTGCCCTCAGCCAGTTTCCATTGTGACCAGTCCCTTGGCCCCTCTCCACTCGTCTAGGCTGGTATTGGGGTTCCATCACGGCCAGCGAGGCCCGGCAACACCTGCAGAAGATGCCGGAGGGCACATTCCTGGTGCGAGACAGCACCCACCCCAGCTACCTGTTCACGCTGTCAGTCAAAACCACCCGCGGCCCCACCAACGTGCGCATCGAGTACGCAGACTCCAGCTTCCGCCTGGACTCCAACTGCCTGTCCCGGCCTCGCATCCTGGCCTTCCCGGACGTGGTCAGCCTTGTGCAGCACTATGTGGCCTCCTGTGCTGCTGACACCCGAAGTGACAGCCCTGATCCCGCTCCCGCCCCAGCCCTGCCTGTGCCTAAGGAAGAGGCGCCCGGTGACCCCGCGCTGCCTGTCCCCATGGCCACCGCCGTGCACCTAAAGCTGGTGCAGCCCTTTGTGCGTAGGAACAGTGCCCGCAGCCTACAGCACCTGTGCCGCCTGGTCATCAACCGCCTGGTGGCCGACGTGGACTGCTTGCCACTACCACGGCGCATGGCCGACTACCTCCGACAGTACCCCTTCCAGCTCTGACTGGGCCCGCCACCCTGCTCAGCCTCACGCAGCCGCATCCTGGAGGGGACACAGGCCCCAGCAGGACTTGGGCTCCTGTGGTCCCTCTTCCAGTCATCCTGGTACCTGCGTGCATCTGGCATCTGGACCAGGAAGAGCCAGCAAGGGCAAGGCAGGGGGACAGGGTGGGTGTCACACAACTCGGAGGTCAGCGTCCCCAGGTCCCACGTGGTTCTGTTGTGCTGAGCCAGGTGTCAAGAGAGGGAGACGGGCAGGACCCCGTCTCGCCCTGCGGGCTGGGCCAGCTCCCCACACTTGCCTGCCCCAGCCACCTGAACTGTGAAGACATTCGCAGCCCCGGTTTCTCAATCCGAGGAGTGGGGCAGGCCCTACCTCCAGCCGGCTTCTGTTTCTGGGAGGGTGGCAGCCAGAGGAACTGAGGTTGACAGCGACAGCCCCTTTGTGGGGGAGTGGGCCAAACTGGGGAACTGCACAGCTATACAGTATTTATTTATTTATTCTCCTTGGGGTTGGTCTCGGGGTGAGCCACCCCACCTCTCTGCCCTGAGCCCCGGTGGTCCAGAGACCCCAGCTCTGCCCCAGCTTCTCTGGTTCTTCCCTGTGGAGAGTCCCATCCTGAGACATGTTGCTGGACCTAGGCAGTCCTGGACGTCCTGGTGCTGACCACCCTCCTGTGAACATCTGTCCCCAGCCCTGTTTTGGGAGGGTGATTGAAAGGACAAGAAAACGGAGCCAGCGCATCAGCACCCAGAAGAACCCGCGGCTACCCCTCGCAGGCAGCGCCGTGGCTGCGCGCAGCGGGGTGCGCTGCGTCAGGAAGGGGCTGCTGGTTCCCGGCCGCTGCTGCAGCTCGGCCGGGTCCGCTTCCTGCCCAGGAGGCTGCCTGCACAGAGAGGAGGAGAAACACACATCAGATAAGACTTTATAAAGTAATTATTATAACACACAAACCAGTGTGGTAGTCTTTTTTTCTTCCTCTGATTTTTCTATAATGACAATAAAATGATACCTTTCATACACGGAGCCCTCGGCAGGGCCTCTTTTGATTTCTGTTCAGAGTCCGTCCGCTTCGATTCTATTATCATGATCCCCCGTTTCACATGGGGGCTAGCCGAGCCCAGAGGCGTCAGGTGGCTGCGTGGTTCCTCCTGGGGGACTCACTAAGGGGTGGAGGAGACGAGAAGCGGCCTTCCTCTCATCCCCTTCGTTCCCCTTGGGAAATGGGAGAAAGGAGGTCAGGGCCCACGGGCTTGCGGGGCCACTGACCAGGCCACTGCCAGGTGGGGGCGGGGTGGCAGAGGACGCCAGGCCCGGGAGGGGTGTGTGCGCAGGAAGTGCCCGTTCCAAACGCAAGTGGAGAGCCCGGGGGGCGAGGGGAGTGCTGTCGTGTCCATTCCTGGGGGCAGTGACTTTTGAGAAAAAGCCAACAGCCAGAATTCGGGCCAGTCTGTGTGGGGAGAAGGTACAGTGAATGCAAAGGCACTGGGGCATGACTGGGAAACTCGTTCCTGATGGGAGGCCCGGGAGGGCTTGTTCTGTGCAGTGGAGCGGGGCAGTTGAATCAGACAGTGGCCAGCAGCAGCCTGGCAGGGATGTCGGGATTCTGGCCCAGGCTGGTTTCAGTTAGGGGACACTCAGGATCACCAGGCACACACCAGAAATTCGTGGAAGAACAGTTAAAATGAAAACGCTCTCCAGTATTTGATGTCCTGGAACCTTCTGGACCTTTGCATGAGGGCCTCACAGGGAAGTTCCACTGAACCTTGCTCGTAGCCTTCTAACTCTTATTTTGCAAACGGTTCTAATGTTCCTGTTTCCTTAGCCCTCAGACCACGAGAAGTGGCAGATTAGAGGGGGCAAGTGCTGGTGGATTGAGAACAGGAAGGGAGAAGAGTGACATGTTGATAAGGAGGCAGCAGGTGAAGATAAACAGCAAGATCTATAGAGCACAGGGCCCTGGGGACTCGCAGGTGGCTATGACAAGGACTAGGAATGATCCCGGGTGAGTGAGCAAGGGGAGGGGAGGGATGTCCTCAGCGGGTGTGGTGCCCAGGCCCAGGTAGCCAGCCTGGCACGTCCCCTCTTGCCAGTAGCAGCTTGGGCCCATGACCGGCTGGCTGTGGGGCCCAACAGCAAGCCTCCTCCAGGTCACCATGGCCCTCCCAGAGGCGCCTGTGATTTCTCGTTGCTTCGACCTGCGTCTCAGCCCTTGTGGCTCCCAAAATGCCCGAGAAGACCCCTCTGCCTGCTTGCCCCTGATCTGAGTCACTAGTAGGCAGGTAGTCATGGACACAGAGGGGCCAGAGGCAGCTGCGCCCCATCTAGCGCTGCGGCCTGGGCAGAAAGCTGCTGTGGCAAGAGGAGGCACAGAACACTTCATTGTCCCCAGCGGGGACATCTCAAGGTGCCCACTAGGTGTGAGGACTAGGTGAGGGCTTTCATTTCCTGAGCACTCACCACAGCCCTGGGAGTGGGGTTCAAATGTTACCCATACCCCACGGACGAGGAAACCGAGGCTCAGAGGGGGCAGGAGGCTGGCCGAGGCCCCTCAGCAAGAGGCACAGAGCAGAACTCCCGTGACTGCTGCAGGAGACGCGGAAGACAGGCAGCGGGATGGTGGCTTCCAAGCAAGGCGCTCTTGGACACCGGTTTCCATCCCCGTCTCCCTGCCTGCCGAGAGCTCTGGAGCCACTGGCCTGGCCAGCGGGGTCCTGTCCACTTCACCCACCTCCAGCTCTTTCCTGGGGAGGTGCTGCCAGCTACTTCAAACTCCCAACATTTTTCTGGTTTGATTTTGTGTGGTGTGTGTGTGGGGTGTGTGTGTGTCGTGTGTGTGTGTGTGTGTGTGTGTGTGTGTGTGTGTGTGTGTGTGGTACTGGGGATTGAGCCCAGGGTGATTCTACTACTGAGCTACACCCCAGCCTTTATTTTATTTTACTTCTTTATTTATTTTTGTGGTGCTGAGGATTGAACCCAGGGCCATTCTACCCCCGAGCCACATACCACCACCACCCAGCCCTATTTTATTTTTTATTTTGAAACAGGGTCTTTCTAAGTTGCTGAGGGCCTCACTAAGTTTCCAAGGTTGACTTTAAACCCACAATCCTCCCATCTCGGCCTCCCGAGTACTAGGATTACAGGTGTGTGCCATTCCACCGGGCTTGGTTTAATCTTCTTATGTTTCTCACTCTGGGGATTAAACGATGCCCACGTGGAACAGGGAGCGTGGAGGGCATTTCACTGGACCCCAGACCTAACGGATGTTGGAACTCTTCTGACGAGACCAATCACCCCTGGGTGGTCCTGGGCTAGTAAAGGGGGCTCACCCTTCTGGCACTAGCTGGGGAGAAAGGGGTGAGCCATCTGCTGGGTGCGCAGGACCCTGCCCAAAATACAAACAATAACTGATGGTAACCCTTGGCCGACTAAGTCCTCCACCAGCACACGTGCTCCTGGGGCACTAACTGGGCCAGACTCCATCCAGGCCCTGGGGACGCAGCAGGGAACAAGGCAGACATGGCCCCCATCCTCCTGGGGCTCCTGGCCAGTGCGAGAGAGGTGGTAAACAAGTAAGCGACACAGCACGTAGGACAAGTTCTGAGAGTATAAAGAAAGCAAAGCAAGCCAGGCATGGTGGCGCACGCGTAATCCCAGTACTTGGGAGGCTGAGACCAGAGGATCACAGGTTCACCGCCAGCCTCAGCTACTTAGGCCCTCCACAACTCAGTGAGACCCTGTTTCAAAATAAAGAATAAAAAATAGGGCTGGAGGTGTAGCTTGGAGGTAGAATGCCCCTGGGTTCAATCCCCAGCTCAGCAAAAAAAAAAAAAAAAAAGAAGGAAGGGAGGGAGGGAGGAAGAAGAAAGAAAGATAGAAAGAGAAGGGAGGGAGGGAGGGAGAGAGAGAAAGAGGAAGGAAGGAAGGAAGGAAGGAAGGAAGGAAGGAAGGAAGGAAAAAAGAAGAAAGAAAGAAAGAAAGAAAGAAAGAAAGGAAGGAAGGAAGGAAGGAAGGAAGGAAGGAAGGAAGGAAGAAAGAAAAGCAATCAAAGTGGGGGGCGGAGAGCGGCGTTGGGTGCGGGCCCCACTGCAGCTTCGAGGTCAGGGAAGCGCTGGGCGGGGTGGACGTCACCTGGAGACCTGAGTGACAGGCAGGAGCTGGTCTGGCAGACAGTTTGGGGAAGGGATGTCATACGTGGAAGGAAGCGGCCGTGCGATGGCTCCCAGGCGGAAAACCTGGAGTCCAGGCTGGGGCGGCGAGGCAGGAGGGGCACGTGGTTTTTACTCTAGTGTGGTGGAACACCTCTTCGGAGTCTAGCAGGGGACTGTTGCATTCTGACGCGTATTTCTCTGGGAGGTACGCGTCAGCTGGGTGGGGGTGGACCCACGAGGGCCCCGAGGCAGGAGGCCAGAGGAAGGCAGGGATGCATGAGACCGGGAAGGGTGGGTGTGGCGGGGTTCATGCGGGGTTCACCGCAACCCTGCACACCAGCAGAGGTCGTCCCCCTTTTTATCTGAAGAGGTAAGGCTCAGAGAGGGGTGGTGGCTGGCTCAGGGTCACACAACTCTTGAGAACAGGGCCAGGGGTCAAACCTTAGCTCCAGACCTTGCTTGTGTAACCACAGCTCCGCTCCCCTCCCAAGGCTGCCTTGCTAAAGCCTCGGGACCCCTAAGATTGGGGGGCATACAGAAGGATGGGAAGGCTTAGGACGGTTTGGGGGGGCTGGGTCCTGGAGGTGGGTTTGGAGATTGAGCCTATGTAGTGTCCCTCCCTGGACTCAGAAGTCTCCCGCTGGACTGACTTTGGGACAGAAATGCTGGTAAGCGGCTGGGCGCGGTAGTGTGCACCTGAAACGCTAGTCCTCTGGAGGGTGAGATGGGAGGATCACAGGTTCGAGACCAGCCTCAGTAACTTGGTGAGACCCTGTTTCAAAATAAAAAATATTAAAAGGACTGGGGGTGTAGCTCCGAGATAGAATGGCCCCTGGGTACAATTTCCAGTATCAAGGGAAAGAAAAAGAAACGCTGGTAAGCCATGCAGGTATGTTTTGTCTGTGAGGTTTAACTGGCCGGCATCTTGCTAGAATGCTTTACCCAGATCTGCGACCCCACACTCCTTCCATGACTGGAATCCAGTACCTCGGCCTGGCTGGTAATCACTGACACAGCCGGGCCGCGGCCCATGCCTGTAGTCTGGGAAGGCTGAGGTGGGAGGATCGCTTGAGTCCAGGAGTTCAAAACCAGCCTGGGCAACACAGGGAGACCTTGTCTCAAAAAGAAAAACAAACATTAAAAAGCTAATCTGCTGACAGCGGACCTTGCCGGACTAAGGCGGGCCACACAGGGAATGGGGCTGGGGTCATGGCTGGGGCAGCTCCACTTTCAGATGGGAACCCTCCCACCCTGTGTGGCTGTCCACGCTGAAGTGGAGGGGCCAGGGCCTGAGGTTGACCAAGGACACAGGAAGGTTGGGGTCTGAGCATCGGGCATCCCACCCTGGGGACCTCGCAAAGGCCCTCTTCCCTCAGGCCAGGGGAGCCCGGGCAGGCCTGGGCAGCCCTTTCACACCAACCCATTAGACCAGTTTCCATCTAAAGCAGGCTGAGCTTCCCCGGAGCCCCCCACCCCGCCCTGGCTAGTGGGGCAGCAGCCAGCCTGGGGTCACTCCAATGGTCAGTCTCGGGCAGCAGGCTAGGGCTCCCCTCCCGTGTCTGAGACTCAAGATAGAGGAGGCCCCTGGAGGTTTAATCCTGGCCAGACTGCAGGCAGAGGGTTGTTGGAGAGCAGCGAGCCCAGGCTTTTGGGGAATGTGGAAGCAGAGAGCCCCAGGCACAGGCGGAGGGAGGCCAAGTCTGTCTGCTCAGTGGAAAGACAGTTGTTCAGAGACCCAGGCCTGGTAGGAGCTGGCAGGGCCCAGAGCGCAGAAGGAGGCCCTGAGGGCCCAGGAAACATGAGACTACCATGACTCCTCCAGGCTGTCCTCCAGGACTGTGCCACTCACAATGCCAGTGCCTGTGAATACCCTGCCACCAAAGACGCCCCAACGGTGTGGCTGAAGGGGGCGTGGCTTCCAGCAAATGCT
Source organism: Glis glis (assembly GCA_004027185.1). Taxonomy (NCBI): domain Eukaryota; kingdom Metazoa; phylum Chordata; class Mammalia; order Rodentia; family Gliridae; genus Glis; species Glis glis. Next base: position 11,450 of record PVJS01031402.1, on the reverse strand, counting down.
CTCCAGGGACAGAGACTTACTCCAAGGACTCCCCACACCCAACACCCAACACCCAACACCCATGAGCCAAACCCGAGTCTTCCTGTCTCCAGAGCCAGGCCCCTCCCCCACCAGAGGTGTGGATTTCACGCAGCCTGGGTTAGGCGAAGATCACGTTCTTAAAACTACCTCTCAGTCTGGTGGCACTGGCCTGTAATCCCAGTACCTGGGAGGCTGAGACAGGAAGATCGCAGGTTTGAGGCCAGCCTCAGCTACTTAGCGAGGCCCTCAGCAACTTAGTGAGACCCTGTTTCAAAATAAAAAATAAAATAGGGCTGGGGGTATAAGCTCAGAGGTAGCATGCCCCTGGGTTCAACCCCCCCCCACCACCAGTACCACACACACACAAAAAAAGTGCCTCAGCCCTCAGCCTCCTCCTGGGAAGCACATTACTGCTCCCACCCCCACTCACCCCACCTCTGAGTACAACAGTCTGTCTGTGTGTGTGTGTGTGTGTGTGTGTGTGTGTGTGTGTGTACGCGCGCGCTGACCTTTCCACTTGGCCAACATTCCTGTGTTTTCCTCCGCTCCCTCCTTCTGGTGGACAGTCTGGGAGGAGGCGCTGCCAGATGGGTGGGTCCTCAGGAAACTTTCTCCCCAAAACCCATCGACTGGGGCTCAAGGACACGCGGGAAAACGAAGGCTCCTCCCGAAGGAGACAGCTCCCGGCCGTCCTGGGGGTGGGTGGGGAACACGAGGGACCATCTGGGCAGCGCTCAGTGCCAACGAGGATGCGGTGCCTGTGGGCGTGTGCGGGGCGTCCCTGCCAGCTCCTGTCATCAGCCTGGCGTCTAGAGGGCAGAGCTGGGTGCCCCTGGGCAGATTGCTTTATCTCTCTGAGCCACTGGGTTTGCTGTCTGTGGGATTAGCTCACTCTCTTTCCTACCCCAGGGGTGCGCAGGCCGGTCCCCAGGCCAGCGGGGCCTGCTCGGGAGCTGTGGGCTTTGGGAGCTGGAGCACCAGCCCGCCAACCCTTGACAGTCGCCCTTTCCACTCCGGTGTCTCAGCAGGTAGCGTGGGTGCCCGCGGCGGAGGGCGGCAGGACCTGGCGTGGGCACCCCGCCCCCACCGGGTGAGGTGTTTTCCCCAGAATCGCAGCAGCTGCGGCTGGAGGCCTCTTCCCAGGAAGAGCCCAGTGCCTCTTCCAAGAACTCGGAGGAGGGCGGCGGGAGGGGGCGGGGAGTTAATTTTAAACCAAACAGCCTTCCCTGCTTCTCAGGAACTGGTTGCTCAACGAGATCTGGCAGGTCCCGGGCGGGAGGGTGGCGGGTGCCAGCTCAGGGGTGGTGGGGGCGGAGGACACGCCCTGGAGGGGAGGCCCAGTGACCTTGAGGGAATTTGGGCCCTGTCCTTGCCCACTCAAGCCCTGTCACTCCCTGACCCCACCGGCCCGCCCCCCTCGCTGGGGGGAGGGTGCTTTACTCAGTTCTGAGCAGGCCAGGTGAAATGGAAACAGGATTAACAGCACAGGACCCCAGGCTGACTTCCCAGGACCCCAAGGCTCAGTGCCTCTCCCTGCTCCTTGCTCAGAACCTGACACAACAGCCCCGGGCTGTCCCTCTAGAGGTTATCTGCTCTGAGGCCAGGGTACAGGCCAGGCAATCGCTGTGGGATGGGACCCAGGTCCCAGGCCAGTGGGGTGCGGAGGTGGAGGGTGGAGTGGAGCACGCTGGCACTAGGGCCCAGGGCACAGCCCCCCGTGTGGAGCGAGAACTCAGGGGCCTGCCCACGGGAGCCAAAGCACCTTTGCTGTCCCCACCTCCTGGCCGACAGCCTGGGCCCACCTCCCAGTGTCCTCCCTACGGAGGCCACCGGGAACCCCTCCCCTGCTGCACCCCCGGCTGCCCTGAGAGACCCCTGTAGCTTGGGCTGGACGAGGCCTGGGTTCTAGGAAAAAAAGCCCTGAGCAAAGGCTGCTGGGAGCTGCAGTTCTTGGAACCCGCGCTGCAGGGCGAGGGGACCTTCCTGGAACCTGCTGGCCATTCCAGGGAGAGAGCTCAGAGGACAGCCAGTGACCCGGGGTAGGGCTGGGGGTAGGGTGCTGAGGCCTTGGCTTGGGTCCCCACCTCCAGAAAGCCTTCCTTGACTACAGGTACCTCCTTAGGCTCCCCCACCGGGGTGCCGGGGCTTCTGGGCCACTCTAGGGCTCTTCCAGGGAAGGCCCAGGTCTGGTATGGCCTCTGCGGTACCCAGTGTCCAGCCTGGAACAGTGTAGAACTAGAAGTGGGGGTGGTTGGGGGGAAGAGGGCATGTGTACCTGTGAGGGTCAGTGTGTGGGTTTGGGGTACAGGTGAAAGGGGTGTTCAGCACGAGTGTGCTGCCCAGGCTGGTGAGTGGCCGAGGGTGACAGGGGCACTGCAGAGTAGCAGGAAGGCGGCCCTATGTACCGAGCCCCTCGCTGGCGGAGGGGGCCTCTGGCTCATCACCCCCTCCATCAGCCTGGTCTCTGCGCTCAGATCCTGCCCCTCAGCGGGGGGCACTGGCCCCAGCTTCAGCGTCAGGCCACCCAGGGTACTCCTGGCACCCACTGGCACCCAGCTCTGCAGGCTCGGGCGTGCGCGTGCTGCGGGAGCCTGGGTTTCCTCGCCTGGAGAGGGGAGAGGAGAGGCTGAGGTGGGTGGCCTCGGGAGAGTGGGACCCAGGGCTGGGCTGGGTTGGGCGTGGCCATGAGTATTCCCATCCCAGGATCCCAGGGGCAGCACTGCGGGGAGGGGGCACTGGGGGGCAAAGCCAGGCTGCAGGCCAGGGTGGCACAGCGGGGAGAAAGGGTCCTCTTCTCTGGCTAGGATGCTCAGGGCAGCCGCGCGTGTGTGTGTGTGTGTGTGTGTGTGTGTGTGTGTGCGCGCGCGCGTGTGTTTTATACTGAGGATTGAACCCAGGGGCATTCTGTCTACCTCTCAGCTATACCCCCAGCCCCATCTTATTTTATTTTACTATTTTGTGGAGGGGGGCACTGAGGATTGAATCCAGGGGCATTCTATCTCCAAACTACACCCCCAGTCCTATTTTATTTTGAAAGAGTCTCACTAGGTTAATGAGTCTCACTGTTTTTGAGGCTGTCCTCGAACCTGCAACCCTCCTGTCTCAGTCTCCCAAGTACTGGGATTACAAGCGTGTGCCACCACACCCCGCTTTATTTTTTTATTTTGAAACAAGGTCTCACTGAGTTACCACATGCTACTGGCCTTGAATTTGTGATCCTCCTGCCTCGGCCTCCCAAGTACTGGGATTACAGGCGCGAGCCGCTGTCTTGGCCTCTGGGGCAGCCTTTATCCACTTGGGACCTGTTCGCCTTCAGAGTGGAGCCGCTCCCACGGCCAGGGCTGCACAGGGGTGTGGAGGGACTTGCCTCTCCACACGTCCCCACGTCACTCTGTCACTCCGTGGCCTTCGCTCGGCACAGCTCCACACTTGTTCCCCACCCACCCCAATGTCACAGAGAAGAGGGTGGCAGGCCATCCTCCAGGGACCAGTCCTGGAATGGAGGGTGGGGTAAGTGCCTGGGGGGCACTGAGAGGTGGGGCTGTGGCCAAGAGGTCCCCGACCCTTGTAGGAAAGCAGTGGAGACCGCCGGGGACCCCGTTCAGCTGTGCTCACCCTTGGGAGCAGCTGGCTCTCGGGGCTACCTGGGCAGCCGGCAGGGGCGAGCACGCTACGTTCTCTGCCACTTGGCTCCCAGGGGTCCGACCCCAGCCAGGCTGGCCTGGGCCAGAAAGAGCCCATGATGGGAGGACTGACCCGGGGCCATCTAGCTTCAGCGGCAGAGCGGCGGGGCGGCTCCCTGCTAGACTGGCCCAGAACACCTGTGTCCTGCTACATACAGGGGGTTCCAAAGCCACCAGGTAGCCTGCGTCATGACTGTCCCTGAGACTCAGTTTCCCCCTCTGTAAAGTGGGGACGATGTTATCACTTACCTCATGGAATCATAGTAAGGAGACCTCGGGTCTCCTCTCCGGGTCCCATCCTACCCCTCCAGCTCCCCCTTCACCAGGAGCCCCTGGAGACCTGAGCCCCGAGAGCACTTTCCCTGGCTCCTGTCACAGCAAGAGACACCTGTGGACATGTCTGCTCTTCTGGGCCCTGATGTTTGTGGTGCTCTGAGCAAAAGGACAAATGAAGGTACTCATACCAGAACATAAATATTTAAAAATCATAAATCAAAGTACAAACTGCTCATAAAATATGTTCTATCCTCCTTCTTAGCAAATAAACTTTTGTAGCAAGAAAAACATCTATAAATTTATGACTGATGTCTGAGAGTCCACAGTTAGCAGAGATGATTGAGCGAACTGATTAGTACTCGGGTCTAGGTGTTCGCTGGTGGGCTTCAGGTTTAAGTAAGAAAACAGAGACAGGTATTCAGAAGGTAGTCTGTACTTATTCTGTAAGACTAATTGTCTTGCTTTTATTCCAGTGAAATGATTGATTATGTTGTTATAATCAAGATTTTCACATAATTACTGTTCTTTTGGCAGTAATAATTTACAAGATTAAGATGACATAGTATATTCAAAGAACACAAAAATATGCTAGATTAAGTGAAAAATATTTTTAAAAAGTATTTTAAATAGATTCCCAAGTTATTTGTCTGTAGGGGAGTACTGGGGATTGAAGCCAGGGGCGTTCTACCACTGAGCTGCACCCCCAGCCCTTTTTTAAATTTGAAACAGGGTCTCCCTAAATTACCAAGCACTGGCCACAAACCTGTGATCCTCCGGTCTCAGCCTCCCAGTACTCCCAGTACTCTCAGCAACCTAGCGAGACCCTGTTTCAAAATAAAAATAAAATAGGGCTGGGGGTATAGCTCAGAGGTAGAATGCCCCTGGATTCAATCCCAGTACCACAAAATAAATAAATAAAATAGGGCTGGGGGTGTAGCTCAGAGGTAGAATGCCCCTGGATTCAATCCCCAGTACCCAAAAAAAAATTTTTTAAAGGGCTGGGGGTGTAGTTTAGAGGTAGAATGCCCCTGGGTTCAATCCCTAGTACCACCAAATAATAATAATAACAATAATTCAAAATCATCTAGTAGAAGTGAGGGTAAATAAACTATACATTATAAGAAACTAATGTTAAATTTTAAATAAAAGTAGTTTAAAACTAAAATTTTACTTAACTTTTGAGGTGCTGGGGATTGCGCCCAGGGCCTCTCACGTGCTAGGCAAGTGCTCTGCCACTGAGCTACACCTCCAGCCCTGAAATGTTTATTAAGTGATGTTAAATATTTTTAATAATGTTGCTGTTGTTGTTGTCATCATTGTTATTGTTGTTTTCTTTTTTAATTGTTTGTTTGGTACTGGGGATTGAACCCAGGGGTTTTCTACCCCCAAGCTACATTCCCAGACCTTTTTTTATTTTGAAACAGGGACTCCTAAGTTGCTGAGGCTGTCCTTGAACCTGCGATCCTCCTGTCTCCGCCTCCCAAGTACTGGGATTACAGGCGTGCACCACTGCGCCCAGCTGATGTTAAACGTTTTCACAGAAAGACTTCTTGCCAGTGCACAGGTCCTGCATCCAGAATGGATGGGGTCCTCTCTACAGTCAGCAGCCGTGCGGCCTCCATGCGCTCCGTTTTGTCTCGCACTGCGCCTGTGTGGAATGGCAAGTCCTTGTGGAGGGTGATGCCCATGTGTGCCTCGGTAAGTATATTGGAAATTAGTCTTCTGTATGTTTGTGATACATTCTAAATAACAGGCCCAGGCAGATTAGGACAGTGGTAACAGACCAGGCACAATTTTCAACAAATGAGATTGGAACAATTTTGAAAAAAAAAAAAAAAAAGTCCAGTGTCTACCTCACACCTGCCACCACCATAAATTCTTAGATGGATCAAATAGTAAATGCTAAAATGAGACCCTCGGCCTCCTTAAGAGCTCCTCCCCAGCAGTCACAGCAGCCTGGGGTCTGGGTGAAGAAACCTCTTTTTTACCTGCATTATTTTCAGGACAGGAGGAAGGAGAGTCACCCCAGAAATCTGTCAATGCCCATTGAGGGTTGTCTCCCCATCTGGGGAAGCAGATTCTGAGGCAAGTATTTGGCGGTGATGCTGAGGGGTGCCGGTGGGGTGCTGGGAGACTATTCTCCATGGTTCACTCCTGTGTCTGCACACCTGCACTGACTACCCTTGTTCCAAACAGTCTTCACAAAGGTGATTATTAGAGTGAATAGCTTTACGACTCTGAACCAGGAGCCTGTGTCTTCTGCCAGCACCCTTGGGAATATGGTAGGCTAACTTGCTAGTTTACAAGGAGGGTCAACTCTCAGCCTTCGCCACCCTTAACATAAAGGACAGGGGAAGCGAGGCGGGGAGAAAAGGACACCCAAGCAGGTGTGTTGGGTGAGCGGGTTCCCTCTGCAGGCAGCCGAGGCTCAGACCTCAGTTGCAAAATGGTTGGACACAGTGGCGCACACTTGTAATCCCAGTACTTGGGAGGCTGAGACAAGAGGATTGCAGGTTCAAGGTCAACTTCAGCAACTTAGCAAGACCCTGTTTCAAAATAAAAAGAAAGGCTCGGACGCCCCGGGTTCAATCGCCAGTACAAAAAAAATGGAACAGAGCACCCCTCGGGGTTTTCTCCCCCTGGGGCTGGAGCGTGTACCCACCACTCGCCCCCCTCACTGGTTGGGGCTGCTGCAGGGAGTGAGCCCCTTGGCACTTTGGTTACTTACCAGCCTGGCCCTGCAGCAAAGCCTCAGCCCACCAGTGCACTGCGGTGTGGTGACATGAGTGTGAGGGGATTGTGGACTCTGTGTGAGCAGGGCCCTGTCCATGTGCTGCCCAACACCAGTGCTGACTCGGCGCCCCACAATGGAGAGTAAGTGCGTGGCCTGTGGCCCATGGCGAAGAGCCTGTTGACTTGCCGCTCTTCTCTGCTAGGCACCAAGTTCCGTGTGGGCAGCAACTGTCAATTTTTCTTCCACACCCCAGTGTCAAGTGTAGGCCTGGCAATCCGCAAATATTCATTGAAGGTTTGTTACATGAATAAAAATGCAAACAAATAAGTGGCTAAAAGAAAAACAAAATCCTGAGTCATCTAGAAACAGAACTAGACTATCTTTTTTTTGTACTACCTCGGAACTACACCCCAACCCTTTTTATTTATTTGTTTTTAATTTTGAAATAGAGTCTCGCTAAGTTTCTGAGGCTAGCCTTGAATCTCAATCCTCCTGTCTTAGCCTCCCAAGTGCTAGGATTACAGGCCTCCTGTGCCACCATGCCTGGCTAGACTACACCATCTTTTTTTTTTTTCAGTACTGGGGATTGAACCCAGGGGTATTCTACCTCCAAGCTACACCCCCAGCCCTATTTTTTTTTATTCTTTATTTTGAAACAGGGTCTCACTAAGTTGTAGAGGGCCTCACTAAGTAGCTGAGGCTGGCTGTGACCCTGCAATCCTCCTGTCTCAGCCTCCCAAGTACTGGGATTACAAGCGTGCGCCACCACACCCAGCTCTACATCATCTTTAATTAGAGAAAAGATGTGTATCAAAAATCCACAGCAAGTGCACTCAGTAGGGAGGTACCAGAGGCATCCCCACGTAAGTGAGAAGCAAGACACAAATGCTCCAGCCATTCCTATTTTTCAATATTATACTGATGGTCTTAGGCAAATTGTAAAACAAGGGAAAAAAGTAAGAGCTGCAAGCATTAGAAAGGAAAAGTCAAATCTGTCATTATTGTCAGTGCTAAAATGTCAACGCAGGAAGTCCGAGAGAAGCAATGAATAGCAGATCTTATAAGGGAAACCTGTAGTGAGATAAACCCACAGAAATCAACATCTCCACCATGTGCCGCAAGAACCAGCCAGGCCATCTCTCCCTATTACAAATAACAGAAACGATGTCCCAGCCCAGCCTACCAAAGCCAGTGCACTGTGTTGTCATTAGGAGCCTGATGTCCCCAGGGAAGAGGAAGTAAGAAAAGAAAAAGCCCCCCTCTTCTTGCTGGTGAGTTCCACCCTCCGGTGCCTCCTGTACACCTTTACCCCCACCCCCATCTTCTCCAGGGCCCCAGGCCAATGCGCAGGGAAGGTCCTAATGTCTTTCTCTGAACTGGCCCCTGGGTTGGACACAGTTGGCTGTCCCCAGAGTGAGGGCTGGCTGTGTCCATTCCCCAAGACAGCTGAGCCAAGACAGTGGTGGAGCTCCAGCCCTGCTCAGGGCTCCCAGACTCCGCCAGAGGAGCCCAGGTGGCGGTGGGGGCCAGGTGGGAGAATGAGGAGGCAGCCAGGTCACCATGGGGCTCAGGGCCTTGCGGGGTAAAGGTGGCCTCTCTGCCCCCTCCCCAGGACCAAGAGGAAGTGAGCAGAAAACTGTGTGGCACCTTTTAGTGAAGGGCGACACCAGGCAAACCTGAGGGTTCTCTGTAGTTTGGCTGCCACCCTCACCCTGCCAAACATGGGCACAGTCGAGGGGTGCTCAGGGTGCGGAGGAATGGCATCACCCTGGGGTCAACCCGGCCTCCGGCCTCCTCTGCCCCGGGAGGGCGCGCAGGGCCTTGCGGGGCCTCTGGAGGAGTGGGGCCTGGGACAGGTGGTGACTCGGGCAGAAGCTGTTTCCTCGCCTAGCTCCAGGGCCCACCCCGCTGTGCCTGGCCAAGTCTGAGGGACTGAGCGGGCCCAGGTGTGGCTCCAGCCACCACAGCCTCAAAGATGTTCCACCTGATTTTAGTCTTAGTGGGTGGGCGTGAGGGAGACAGAGTCTGGGGAGGCTGGAGATGGGGAAGTTCTAGGCGGCTGGAGAGGATGGAGGCATTGGAGCAGAATTGGGGAGGCTGCTTTTTTTTTTTTTTTCTCCAAGGAGAGAGAGAGAGAGAAATTCCAGGTTGCCAGGACAGCCCAAGCAAAGAAACTGTGTGGGACATTCTGGGAATGGTACTAAAGCTTAAGAGGGTGCTAGGGTGGCCCCAGGTGGGTTCGCTAGGAGCCTTGCCAGCCTCATCTCCCAGCAGTGTGTGGTCCTCAGGGGGTGCCAAGTTCTAAATACCAGCCCCAAGAGGTCAGGGATCTGGATAAGATGCCCAAGTCTGGCTCATCCCCCTCCCTGACCCGCTCGACTTGCTGTGCGGCCTTGGGCATGTCATGGGCCTTCTCTAAGCTTCAGCCTCTACGTCCATGAAGTCGGGGCTCAGTGCTTGAGCCTCTGTGGGTTCCCATGACTCAGAGACAGTGGTTGGGCCTCTGAGACAGGGTGATCACACACACACACACACACACACACACACACACACACGGCCCTGACCTGGTTTCTGGAGCTGGAACTTCCCCATGGCAGGGAGGCCCTGCGTGGACCCCTGTGGTCATCATGCCCATGGGCCCAGCGCTCAGGCCCCACACCCCTGTACACGCGTGTTCATGCGGTGCCTGTGTAGGGGGGTGCGGGTCTCTGTGATGTGCATGTGTGATGTGGCCCCAGCCTAAGGCCTCCCGTGGCTCCCCGTCCTGCCCAGAGCAATCCTAAGGCCCCAGCCACTCAACAGGGGCCTGTCAGGAGGAATCCAGAGCTCCCCAAGGGCAGGGCTCCACCTGGCCCATCCTACCCCCCCCCCCGCCCGGCTTAGCCTTTGCTCTCAAATGATTGTGAGTAATGGAGGTGGGAAAGGGGACAGGACTGGTGAGAACCTCAGTCACCCCTTCTCTAGGCTTGGGGAGCTGATCTCAGCCCTCAACAACCCCAAGAACTCTCAGAGGATGTCAGCAAGAAAAGAGGGCTCGGCCCAGAAGCTGCGTCCTCACCTGACCCTGAATGCTGCCCCACTCGGGCAGCCCTAAGGGAGGTTGAGGTGCCGGCTCTTAGCTGTGACTCAGCGGAAGGAAGACAGAGAGGCGGGGGGGGGGGGGGATGCTGGGGCCCTAAAGGGTTTTGCTTCTCATTTCTCTCTTTCCAAAGCACACGCAATTCTCAGAAACGAAGGTACCCAGAACTGGAGAAATTCCAGGCTTTCAGGAGCACCGAATTCCCCAGTCCTCCCACCTTGGAGGTGCCCTCAAGGGGCCGGGGAAACCCCTAGCCCAGGCCTCCTGCTTGGGGCTCTCTTCCCCGCCCCAGACCAGGGATGGGGCACCTGGCGTGGGCACCACGGGGCCAGGTGGGGGCTGTGCACTCCCGGGACCTTTGGGAAGCATGTGGCCCAGATTCACTTGCTGTGACAGATGCTGGGTGGGAGGAGGTGCTGGGAGCCCGGCAGGCAGCCTGGGGGCTGGAAGAGTCAGGGCAAGCTTGGGGAGGGAGTGGTCATGTGGGTGCATGGGCTGCCCCAGATGCCCCACCCCCATGAGAGCGCCCTCTCTTTTTCTTTCTTTTCTTTCTCTGTCTTCCTTTCTCTCTTTTGTCCTGTTGTTGTTTGTTTTTTGGTACTAGGGAATGAACCCAGGGGCATTCTACTTCTGAGCTATACCCTTAGCCTTTGTGTGTGTGTGTTGGGGGTGGTGGCTACTGGGGATTGAACCCAGAGGTATTCTACCTCCAAGCCACACCCCCAGCACTATTTTATTTTTTATTTTGAAACAGGGTCTCGGTAAGTTGCAGAGGGCCTAAGTAGCTGAGGCTGGCCGGGAACCTGCGATCCTCCTGTCTCAGCCTCCCAAGTACTGGGATTATAAGCGTGCATCACCATGCCTGGCTTCTTTAGTATTTTTAACTATTGAAAAAACCCCAATTTTAAAAAAAACCTCACAGTTAGGCATGGTGGTCATTCCTATAATTCCAGTACTTTGGAGGCTGAAACAGGAAGATTGCAAGTTCAAGGCCAGCCTCAGCAACTTAGTGAGACCCTGTTTCAAAATAAAAAATAAAAAGGGCTGTGCTGTAGCTCGGAGGTAGAATGCCCCTGGGTTCAATCCTCAGTACAAGAAAACAAAAACAAAATCCTCATCACAGACTCTAGCAGACACAGCACCAAATTATGAGACATTAAATCTTCCACATGTGCTCAGAGAACAGGATTTGTGCTGTCCTTGAAATTGTCAGGGTGAGTACAATAGCTCTGTGGAGAGTCCTAAGGAGTTCCCCGGCCTGGGAAGGGGAAACTCACCTCAGGGCCCCCGGGATCCTTGGGTCTGTGTAGAAAAGAATTTCAACACGCACCAGTCAGAGAAAAGACAGAGGTTTAATTCAAGGAAAAGGGAAACACGTTCAGGGAAACGCAGGCCACCTCAAGATGTGAGAGCAGCCGGGTGTGGTGGCGCACGCTTGTAATCCCAGGGAGGTGGAGACCGGAGGGTCCAGGTTCGCGGCCAGCCTCAGCTCTCTCTCTCTTTCTCTCTCTCTCTCTCTCTCTCTCTCTCTCTCTCCTTAGTGAGGCCCTCCGCAACTTCGTGAGACCTGGTTTCAAAATAAAGTATAAAAAATAGGGCCGGGGGTGTAGCGTGGAGGTAGAACGCCCCTGGGTTCAATCCCCAGTACCGCAAAAAA